>JAQGAO010005742.1:0-13187 GCA_034697705.1 Ommatoiulus sabulosus
CAAAGCCAGTTTACAGTGGCGTGATGAACCACTTGGCACTTTTCAGCTTACCAGACAAGGAGGCGAACCAGAAAACTATGCGAAAAGTATGAACATGTAACATAACTATGACCATTCTTTTATTACCATGGTATTTATTTTAAAATTTACATAAAAAAGGAAGCAATTTTGGTGAATAATTTTCAGTGGACATAAAAAGTCAGGATCCCCTATATGCCACTTGTCTGGAAGAAATTTGGAAAAGATGGCTTTCTTGTCTAATACATGTTCTTCGAAGACAATTTTCGGATCTCAGAACAGCCTTATTAACACGTTGGCAATGTTATACTATTTCGGAAAACAACAATGGATCGAATATTTCTTTGACTATATATTCCAGGGTACAATCTCAGACCACCTGCAGTCCATGATTACCTGACAAGGGTGAAGCTGCCTTAACACGTGGCTGTCTGCGACAAACGTTAATGAGATGTTATAGTAGACCTTCTCATTTCCCATAATGTTGGTTCAAAATATTATCATAAACTAAAAATAGAAATTTTAACTAACCGTCTATTGGATCATAGACCTGCTCATGTGACGCACTGTACATGTACATTTACAATATGCATTCACACTATACAATGAATCGCAGAAAACGAACAACGCACTACATATTCACAATATTTACACGTTCATTATTATACTGTATATCTGTAAGACAAAACTAACATTTGTGATAAATAGCATGTTATCCCAAGTATTTGTATAAAGTGGAATATTTGATCTTATAGAAATAAAAGAATGGAGCTCAATGCACATTTCCATACTTTTCGGGGCAGCGTCAACGCAGTCTTACCTTTTATCTCATTTCCAATATAAGCAAAAAAACCATCATAAATGTCATAAGCTTAAACACGACTTATACAGCATAATACCGTTCATTCACTAAAGTATATCCTGATAAAAAAAGGCTATTTTCTCAATTTTATTTCGCCTCTTGTTCTCTGCAAAAAAGGCCTAAACCGCCATTCCGCCATGTTGTTTTTCGAACACTGAGAATTCTTATACTCTCGAGTCTCGACCGCCAATATGATATGATATAAAATATAAAAAAATACTTACGATAAATATATAAATGTCTCATATTCCTAATTTTCGTTATATTTAGCGATTTATTTAAAATCAAATGAGGCTTTCATTAATTTTCTATAATATACAGCAACAATAACACCACAAAATGAATGGGAACGAGACTACTTCCGGCGACTTCGAACGTCACGCCCACAGTACCAGTATGCTGACTCCTCCCACTTTTCCCCACCCATGTGCTTGCAGCGCCGCGTAGGTACAATGGATTATAGAGAACGTGAGTTACTCACTCGGAAATAATTTCAGTAATCTGTGCCATTAATTCGCTATGAAGTAGCCCGAGGCTATTGTTGTTTGAGTCGAGCTACATATTTTCAGATTTGAAATTGTTGAAATTCCAAGCTAGTAACACGGCTCGGAAATAGTTGATCAAACCAAAAAACCCGTTTCGAGTTCGACTCGAAAACTCACCGGAAGTTCAGCTCGCTCATTTCTAGGTTAGCGACTTGGCGTGCCATATTCCGAGTACGAGGCTTCAGAGTGTGCTGTTCTTTTTAAAATTACTCTTCATTTGCTATTACATGTATTTAAACAGGGTTGATTAATTCACTGGGTAAAATATATTTATTTTGCTTTCGAAGCATCGCTTAAGCATTTATATCGATTGCTCGATAGGTTTTTTTACTAAGATATAATGCGAGATATGGCTGACGAATCTTCAACAAACCAAAATTTAAGAATTGCAGTAGTCTGCTCAAGTAATCAAAACAGAAGCATGGAAGCCCACGCATTTTTAAGGTAATAATGCCCCAGTAGTGTTTCATTTTTACACGAGGGTCAGTATTTTACCTCGTAAGTTGAAAAAATGAAACTCCATCATTCATTTTCCAAGGAAATTACATTTACATGTACTGTATGTCTCCAAATGGATTATGGGTTATTTAAATTTTGAATTCTCTCTTTCAGCAAAAAGGGATTTCTTGTTCGTTCATTTGGCACTGGCGATAAAGTTAAACTTCCAGGTTCGGCTCCTGACAAGCCAAATGTATATGACTTCGGCGTTCCCTATGAAGAAATGTATCAAGATCTGCTAAGCAAGGACAAAAATTTGTATCCATACATTTGGTTTATTCATGGTCTTGTAGCTCATAAAAGCTTTAATTTCTGAGTTAAAGATAATAGGAATGCTTCTAACAACCTTTAATAATGTTTAAAATGATGAAAATAATCGTTGTTTCTTCATGAATATTGCAGATGTCTGGATCTTTGGTGCCATTCATAACATTGAGCAGTAATATTTCTTGCTCTATTTGTAATGGGCAGCTGCGTGTTGAGGCTAATTTGTAATTGATGACATAGGTGTTTATACTCGGGTTTTTTGTATGCTAATTTTCTAAGAAAAATGGATGGATTTTTTTGAAGTCTATTAAAAGGAATGCCTGAAGTTAACTGGTAGTATAAAAATAGCTTTCTGAAACGGGCTTTAAACTGATGAAATGTTGATGTTTATATAGCAGCAGTCGTCATCTGTATTCTAAGAATGGTAAAACTATTCATTGTCAAGTTCCCTGCAGCTTGCAAAAACTGGTTCTATATGAAATAGCATGTGGGTATGCACTTCCCTTCCATTTTCTGCATTCAGTCATTGAAGAAATTGTTGTCACATACTTCACAAGCCTCATCTTTTGTTGGCCAGTTTTAATGTCAGAAGCTTGGAGAGTACCCCGTTACATAAATATGACATGAATATCATTTTCTGTAATGTCAAAATGTGGTTTTTTGTTTAGTACAAATCTATACTGGTTGATTATTTTTTTAATAGTGTAATATATTACAATTTATTTAACAGAGTGCTTTCTTAGTTTCAAACATTGCAGTCTTAGCATTTAGTTTTTTAAATGAAAAAAAGGAATGCTAAAAATCTCCAACAAAATGAATTTTTGGATAAGTTTTTCTTGATGTTATAAATGTGTTAGATTACATGCGATCGAAACTGAAACATGGTTTCAAAAAGCTTGTTATAGTCTAGGCTGTTGTAATTTTATTATATTAAGCCCAAATATGTGAACAAATAAAATTATGACATTTAAATAAATTGCTATCAAGCAAAACGTCAAATAACAATCCATGAATTATAGAATTTTATCTACCAAGATTTATGAAGAGAAAAAAAGTAGCTTTTACAAAATTTATTCGGTATCTAAATATTTGGTCTCAATTAACGTTTTTAACATTTTGTGAAGTTATCAGTAAGCGTGTTTTATGTGGTATTGTCGTAAATACGGCTGTCTCACGGCAGCATAGGGTAACGTAATACACGTTAACCCACTAATAATCTTGATGAGAAGAAATATGCATGTTCTTAATTTTTGCAAGACCATGTTTTTAAAGTTGCTGACTGTAAGTAAATCAAAAGTGATAGGGATTGTCTCATCAACTGTTTCAAAGACAAGAGTTTCATAGATGAGTCTCTGTGGATACCAAATCAAAGTGAATTCAAGAAGACCATTTTAATGGTACGTAATAGGAAATGAGGCTGCTGCTATGTTGCACAGAAAGTTCCTTAAAAATGAGGGCATACCATTTCTTCATGTGCGGATGTTAGTTTTGTTCAAAAGTTGAAACTAGTTGGTATAACATTGTCAAAGATTTGAGGGATGGAAATTCGGAAAATGACAAATCATTTATAAAACCTGCTTTAATCAGTTTAAACAATTGAAAAGTTGTCTTAAATTTGTCGATTTTATTAATTGCCAATTACTCTAGGGCATCCTAATGGTCAATAATTACACTGACAATAGAGTCTCATCAGTACTAAATCATTCAAATTGTTAACAAAATAGCTTAGATATATTTGGTTCATCCAAGCTCAAACTTGTCTGCAGGCAATGACCATGAAATTGTGCAACCACAAATTTGCTGCCAACCACCATGTTTGATTTAGAACACCAAAAATATAAATTGTATGATTGAAGCACACACTGTATTTCTGTGTTATCTCGTTCTCGTGTTTTCCTTAATTTTGTGAAACTAGATATACCCAAAACGGAATTTTGCATATGCTTGATAGAAATAGACGCATAAAAGCAAAACCAGAAAGATTTCAGATCAGTAAAGATCGTTTTGATGTGGTTATATCCTGCGAGGAAAAGGTTTTTGACCAAATTATTGAAGGTAATTTTACATTAGTAATTGAATGTGAGTAAAATTATGTAGGAGCAATTTGTAAGTAACTTTTATTTTTGATTACAATCTAGAACTAGAAAGCCGGGAGCCTGAGGACAACACTCCTGTTCATGTCATCAATCTGGACATTCAAGACAATCATGAAGAGGCGACAATAGGCGCTTTCTTAATTTGTGAATTAGTAACTATAGTAAGTATCCTGTTATGTTCAAATACAACCCAAGTGTGGGACAACATGTGGCAAGTTGACCATTTACCCATTCAGCGCTGCGATGGAGGAACCCCAAACTTACAATTTGAATTTGACTTACAAATTCTGTCCATTGCTCATTACATTTTAAAAAGATAAATAGAAATAGGAAAAATCCTTTAAAAAATTCCTATCATAGAACATGACATTCTTTATAATGAAACAGTCGGAGAAAAACAACTAATTAACTCGTAAAGAGAAAGCAGACAACACAAATCTACATTGGCGAATAATTCCAATAAAGTTATTTCTGGAGTTGCTTTTGAAATGTGTAGCATTATACATGTAGTTAATAGAGCTGTAATGATAAAATTTAAAATTCATTTCTGATTTCACAATTAAGAAAATTATTAATTTCTCACTGATAAAATTATACATGAAATAAAACGTACTATTTTTAGTATGGAATCTTTTATCAGGATTTATAAATCTATTTTTGAAAACTAATAAGATGGAATTGACAAGCTTGTAAGACGGTATTTTTTTCTTTCAGATGTCCCAGTCAGAAGATTTAGATAACGATATTGATGAAATCATTCAAGAGTTTGAAAGTAAAACTGAACGAACTGTTCTTCATACGGTACAATTTTACTAGCATTGAAAGTGTGTGTATATAATGCAGCGATTAAGTGTTAATTGGTGGCAAGTATGATGAAATGTATTCTTTTCAAATTTCATGTAATACTACATGATTTTTACAACTGTTGATTTTCATGTAAATGCAGCGATTAAGTGTTAATTGGTGGCAAGTATGATGAAATGAGTTTTTTTTTTTAATTTCATGTATTACTACATGATTTTTACAACTGTTGATTTTCATGTAAATTTGAATTTGTCCAAGAGTGCCTTCATTAGCAGTAAAGCTATTGAAAGCAAAAGAGAAAGTAATTAAAAGCATTAATTATGAAAACGTCAACTAAACTGCATCCTGACTTACATCATAAACGTCATAAAACTCAAGATTTTTGTACATTCAGTTCTTTAATCAACAAGGAAATGTTTACATGAACTAAGCCCTTTTAAGATTCACCAGTTCATATAGATAATATATATCAGTAATTTTCCCAGTGCCAACTACTGGTCAAGGTCTGCATGGAGTCTTCGCAGTTTTTCTCGCTTGTTTTTATTATGATGTTTTTTCCTGGTTTTGTCATTCACATTTTGAAGATTAGCCTGTGCACCATGGGCAGGCACAGAACTGGAAATTTTCTTCATATGAACTCCAGGACCAACCTATGTGAAAAATAAACGTTATTGCAGATACTCGACATGATAAGTTTACGAGTAAAATTCTATTGAAGTTCAATGAGAAGTTTGAAATTACAAGTTTTTCAATGGTTTGAAAACCTTTGCCATGTCTAATTATTATTAGTTATGGCCTAGAAATTTTAAAGTTAAAATGAAAAGCATTGATAGTAAAAATGAGATACATTACTGAAATAATTTCACTCAACTTTTTAAAAAAACATCATTCGAAGCAAATACCTGTTTAAAGAACATCCTATCCAAATCTTGAGTGGTAATTTTATTAGCCTGTAATGCATTAATTACAATTTTCACATTATTAATCAAATACTAATGATAAATTTGCTGCAGCAAATCACCTTTTCAATTCTACTTTGCTGTGTTGTGGGTATTAAGCTCCCAGTTGACTTTGGTGGTGGGAACTGATGGTATTCCTCTTGTTTTATTGTTGGACAAGCATAACAATACAGAAGTTTACCCTATAAGATTAGTAATATGAAAAAATTAAAAGTAAAAATTGTACATAATGTATTAACAGATTAATGGTTAGTGTAGAGCATGTTCTCTCATTGAACAACCTTCACGTAGTCCTTCAGCACATATCTTGCTGCTCGGGGATTATCAGGAAGTCCCCGCTGCGTCATGAAGCCTCGCATGTCTTGTAAATAAAAGCAGAACAAAAGAAATCACATTACAATGCAGATTTCAGTCTATTTACTTCAAAGATTTACAGTTGTCTTACATCCAAACGAGTTTAATAATTCCTCCGACGTAGGAACCCTGGTCTCATCTTCCCCTTCTAAGGGCTTAGGAAGAATTATTCCATATATGTCTTCCAAGACATGTCTAGGAATTTGTGAAGCAATGTAATTTAGGTTAAGATAAACAATTGAAAAGATTAAAATGAAACACATTCTGCTTGAAATTTATAACCTCGCCAAAACCTTTACATTTCTAACTGGAATAAAAAAGGATATCATATTGACTGGTCCCTCGTGATCTCGCATCTGATCAATGGGTAGGATGCCACTAACAACCATCTCAGCTTTCGTCGAAACAAAGGTGGGCATGACCAAACCCGGGCAGTCACACAGGCAAAGCTCATTATCAACAAACAGGGTCTAAAATCAAATAGCATTTATGTCTCAACTGGGTTGGATTTCATAACTTACTGAATTCTAGTCTTCCTTTCAAAACTTTTGGAAAGACGTAGCATTACTTGCCCAAAAACTAATACCAGTATAAGTAGGAATAACAAAACCCACGAAAAACCTACTTATATTTATTACCGACCACTTGAGGATGGTCCCATATAAAAACTAATACCAAACCAAATTATAATAGTAAATTTTGACATAGAACTAAGTCTTTCCCTGGCTTAATATGGTACTTTTGGAGCTTCGAATATCCTCAAAATTCCAGATTAAATGTCCACAAAAATGGGACATTTTTAATGAATGGCATCATTCATAAAAATCCTAGTGATAACGTCATCATTTACTATGCTGCCCCAGATGTAGTTCTACGTTAAAAAAAATTGCAGGATAGCACATCTATGCTCCTTTCATCGATGAAAGCCATTGATGAAAATACAGGTGATATTCGCAAGAGTCCATCCATCATAAGTATTCCTCTAGGCCACCAAAAACTAAACGTGATTAATAATCAATAATAGATTACTTGAAAATGCTTGGTTTTTCCAGGAGTAGCAGAAACTGACACCTTCTTTGAAGTCAAAATTGCATTTATTGTAGAGCTTTTGCCAACATTAGGATATCCGACCTATATTTATTAAATAAAAGGCATTAATTTTTATTTCCAATGATAATAGAATGAGATCAATCCTTAAGCAAGAAAATTAATAATTACCAGGCCAATTGTTGTTAATGAGTTTTGAACTTTCTTCTTTGTGTGAACTGTCTTGAAAAGTTCAATTAGCTCATCTCTTGAATATAATCGACTTTTTTGTGAATGCAAATCTGATGACAAACTTGAGCTTTTCAGTTTTTCATTAATGACATGAGTGTCTGTACAGCTAGTATCATTTTGTGCATCGGTACATTCTCTGGATGCATCATCTTGGTCACTTTCTTTGCTTGAAACGCTGCTCTCATCATCTGATTCACCTTCAGATTCCGTATCTCCACCAAGTATAGTGCCAAATTCTTTCAGAGCTGAGAAGAAAATGGCAGTAAGACCGATACTTTCAAAGTATTCAGACCAATATTCTCTGTAATTGGGGAGAATAAAGGGTGATGATGACATTACTAATTGAACATCTGATCAAAGCATCAACAAATTGGGTAATACCAACCTTTGCTTTTCCGTAAGAAAATCAGCCTTGTTTATTAGAATCATGTTCATCTTATTTTCATCAACTTCAGTTACGTATTTTTCCAAATCTTCGCAGCGAAATAGAAGTGGATTTCTTGCATCAACAATTTGAACAATCACATCACTTTAAAAAAACAAAAAAAACCCACGATATATTAGCTAGAATGGAGCTTTAACGTATTTTTTCCTTTAGAATTAAAACGGAAAAACTATAATCTAAATAAAATTTTCTTTATTCGTTTTTATAATAGGTTGCAGCATCTATGGTGTGGAATAATTTGGCTAAAGTTAATTATCTACACCAACAAGCATATTGAAATCTAGCAGTTAAACCTTTCTAGCAAAGATTTCTTTCCCATGAAAAACTACCAAATTGCCTATAGCCCACCTTCGTTCAATAACTCTCCATAATTGTCTCCAGAATTCCAAATTCTTTTCGAATGGCGTTAGCAGAATACCTTCTACATCTTGAAGCCTTAAAAAATGAGGGGATATTACAACATTATAATGAATGAAATACCCAAACATGAGTATTCCACATGATAGTTTTTGAAACTTAAGTATTGTCAAACAATTGTATACTCTGAAAGCTGTCTTCGCCATTCCAGGAATGAATTTCTCTCACTTTGCTGTAGTTCATCTGCAGATGTCGTTGAGTCCCAAGGCGGCCTGTGATAACAAAGGACAAGATGAGGCCAATAGGAAACAAGTTAAATGGCAAAAAATTGCCTTCTTCATTACCTCCGTGGAATTTTTAAAAAGTGTCTATGTTCATCTTGTGTTTTGGAAACAAATGCTTTTTCTTCAATATTCAATACGCCTTGTCCTACTTTAGGATTAACGAAGGAAATGTTGAGTTTTTCTGTAAAAAATATTTACGAATTTTAGATTAGATACTGCACATTGATAAACCACTTTAGACATTATATCCAAAAAACAATCATGTCTTATTTGTTGAAGAATTTTTTAAAAAAAGATACAGCATTCAACGTCCCTTTCACAAATACCACTGAGATATTTTTATTCAATATTTCCTAAAACAGCTGCATTTTCTCCAATACGACGATGACTCTTTAAATCAACATTAGTCACGATAAAATAAGGCTGTGTTACACGAAACATGTTTTTTAATAACATTTGTCAAAGTCATAGCATAAATCTCCTATAGGCTTTCACAGCAAGCAGTAGTTAATTATCTACAAACTAAATAAAAGGGCTTTCACAAAGCCATTGTCATAAAGACAAGGATTTGATCATTAACACATTTTCTCAATTCTTGATAATTTAAAATGGAATTCGGTAAAATTAATTTTTGGCCATTTAAGTTTTCTACATTACACATAAAAGGTGTAGATACTGAAGCAGAAAAAACTATATGTTTACCTGCTGTAAATTCAGTGCCGGCTAATTCTGCTGTAGCGAGAAAATCATCCAAATTGCTTTGTTCAGTTACAGACTGCAAATTGAGACGACCCCAGTCAAAGCCATCTCCCATTTCAGTGGTATGTCTCTAAATAAAATGAAAAATACAAGTATGATTTTTCATGCCAAATTAAGTCACATTTAATAGCAAAATGCAAAAGGATAAGTAGCCTGATTTTTCATTTTAAAATTTTGGGAAGGATTAGTGTAGAATCAATAACTACACATGAGTCTTTGTTGTAGTTTTTTTTTACATCAGCTATCCTAGTGCATATACTGCATATGCTATGCAAACAAAACAAAACTTGGGGAACATGAGAGGGCGAGTCAATAATTAAGCTATACATGACAATATCTGGTGTTATTGGGAAAGATGTAGAATGTACCTCGTAGCTGCCAAAGACACGTACTTTCCCGTGATTACTACATTGTGGCACTCCAATTCGACTATTGAGAATTGGTGCCAATTTGACAGGTTATCAACCTCCAATACCACACTATAGTGACCAACACTCCTGAACATGTCACCACCATTTGAGCCATACTTTAGAGCAAACGGCGATCCAAATTAGAGAAATTGCCAGTACACTAGCATGCAATGTCTTAATATGAAACTATATATTCTGGTATTCACAACTAGCAGTGAAAGTTTCGGTCCTGTGCAGTGAAAACGCTATATATGAGTGCGCCATCAGACAGGTTCCGATTCATCATCTGTATAAAATGTATAGTTATAACGAGACACGCTTGACAAACATGACATTGGATTTTAATCGAGCAACAGTAACTGCGTGTACATGTAGCATCGTGTATGTCATAATGTACATATATAACATACATCGGTACGGTACCAAAAAGCACGTGGGCCGATCGACGTGATCGAAATCCGAATATATGTTCAGTATATATACATTGCAGTTAACTTACATCTGAACTCTGTCCTCCAGATCTTCTCTTATTTTTTCCACCAAATTTATCTTTCAAAATACTTCTTCCTAAAGTTTCCTTCTTCTTATTCTTGCCCATGTTTTATTGGTAAAGTAGTTTCTCAGCAACGATCAGCAGACACCACGGTATGCCATACTATGGTTACATGCGCTAGAGGGCGCTGAGAGTTAACCGATTTGTTGTAGTTTTTCACAAAATGGCGAATTCGATGTACTTGGAACATTATTTAGATAGTAAGTTGATTTCTTTTATCATTGTGTTGAAAATTAACTTCGATCTAAACGTTTAATGATAAAGGATTCTTGGTAGACATAGTGGCTGCCGACATAGTAAAGACATCGTTACTTGTGTAGTGATTATAACAATCTGAGACCAACTTTAATTATTAGCTGCATTAATTTATATGCGCAATGTCCATTCACGGTCTCAATCTGACACTTGATTTCACACTTGTATATTCACCGAATTTTAGAGGATAAGGGAATAACTCCGAATAAGGAGGGGATTTGACAGTGTGATAGTAGCAGTGGGACTGTCTACTTTAGTATGGTGACATGACCACAATTTCACGTGTACCCTGCCAAAAAACCTATGAATTAATAAAACTAATTGTACGAAGATTTGTATGTCATTTTCACAGGTTTAGAAAACCTGCCAAGTGAACTGCAAAGAAACTTTACACTAATGAGAGACCTCGATCAACGGGCCCAAGGTAAGTACTTGCTTGCGGATTTTTTTTATAACAACAGCATAGATCAATGTCGTGCTTTTAACGTTTTCAGACCACCTGAAAGAAATAGATCGTTTGGCCGAAGACTATTTAAATCAAGTTCAATTCATGGCATCTGATAAAAGATCAGAAAAAATTGAGAAGGTGCAAAAATTATTTGATAAAACAAAGGAATATGGCGATGACAAAGTACAGCTAGCCATACAGACATATGAATTAGTAGGTTTGCATTTATGCTTTTACATTCAAAACCAGTTAAAACGAGTTGTTGGTAAAATTTCAATGTAACATAGAAAGAGCCAGTCGAATACGCCATTAGATGCTGTTGAAGTGCAGATTGTAAATGTAATTCGTTATATCTGGTTTTGACTATTCTGCTCCATTGCAATGCCTGTATTATAATGGTTGCTATTTTCTGATAGGTTGATAAACATATCCGAAAATTAGATTCAGATTTGGCACGATTCGAAGCAGAATTAAAGGACAAAACACATTCGCAATCGAGTGATTCGGATACACAAAAAAGTAAATATTTACAATTAATATACATTTTGCTTTTATCTTTTGTGGGCCTTTGGCTTCAGATTTGATAAATAATAAGCCTTTATAACCGTCCATAAACTTCATCTTATACTTTGTTATCAAGGCAAACAACTAAGCTCGAAAGCTGGGTCGGCTTTCCTAGGTTTAGTTTTCATGGTTTTCTTGCATTTGGCTTGTGTTTGTGAGCATCATGAAATAATTGTTGCTAGCCAGCCAACCCATCAAGAGGTTGCCATACCATGAGGGTGAAATTCTTTACCTGAACCTGTATAACATGAGTTTTGATTGATTTATGCAGTTATGCTAGGGGATCTTTTTGAAGGGTTGCTATTAAAGTTTTAGTATACTGGTTATAGGATCACAAAAATAAAAGGGTGTGATTTAACTTGTTTATCCCAACCTGAATTTTTTTTAAAAAAGTTGTAATTCTTTTCTGAATTTCCTATTGGCTAAGAATCCTTCTTGTATGTTCAGTAAGTAAACATTTCACCTGAATGAAATGAAAAAATAATATTGATTTTCACATGTTTGAACCACAATTTTTAAAACAGATCCTAACACTTCAGAGCACAAAATGGATGACATTTGCCATTTACAGTAGAATTAATGTGTCAATAAGTTTTGTACTTTTATATCAATTTATTAACATTGCTTAGAAATATTACATCCCTTAGAAAAGGGCCGAAAGAGTCAAGGAAAGGATAAGAGAAAGAGCAAAGGGCGACCACCATCGTCAGATGAAGAACTTCCAAAGGTAGTCAAGAAGAAATTAAAAAGCCAAGCTCAGTAAGTTTCAGTAGCCTGTTTTTAATTTAATATTTTACCAAAAAACTAAGTATTTTTTATTCAAAAGAATCATGTATGGTGAAATGGGACTAGCAGTCATACCTTGGAAATCCTGATTGTGGTTTTTTCGGTTTCCCACAATCCTTCCTGAGAAATGCCGAGATGGTTTCTATATAAAATTCGACAATGACTGTGTCCCTTCCCAACCTGCGTTATTGTCATTGTTTTGGCAACGGGAGGGTTGGCTGCTCGTACTGTACACATTTATAGGTTAATTTATCATTGTATAGTAACAGTAGTTAATAATTCTCAAATCCGTAACAATATATGCTTCTGTATTTGAGAGAACCGGTGTGAGCATGGCATGCATTAACATGTCATGAGTCTAGAGCGAGCACGTGAGCCGAAACATATTGATGCATTGACTGCACTGCATTTGTCATATACATGTATACGTGGGTAATTACTGTATGTAAATAATGCATGATTGGGTGGTGATGCCATGCCATTATGTATTTGTTCCTTCAAAGCGAGCCTATGTAAATAGGAATGGTACAACTGCAATCTGTTTTTATTGGCAAATGTCCGCGTAGCAGGGTATGGGTAAGAGCACGCTGACACTTATTTCATTAACTTAAAAACCAGTATCGCCTAGTGGTATGAGTCTGCAAT
>JAQGAO010005743.1:0-13187 GCA_034697705.1 Ommatoiulus sabulosus
TCATCTTCGGCGACGACGTGCTAATCCTCTCCTCTAACCCAATATCCACAGAGGAGGTAAGTATTATTTACGGTATGATCCTTTTACCTGGGACCGGTATTAGAATTTTAAACAAGCGCCGGACCCGCAATACCCGCCTACCTTTATTAATCGCCGGGGGGGTTGAAAGAAAATAAGTATTATTAACTTAAACAACCATCTTAGAACATGAAATTAATGGTGAAATTCGCCCAGTATTCAGTTCATGTCCCCTCTGCATGGGCGCCTTTGCAACGTGTTTGTGCTGACCAAGCTTATGGCGACCTTTGAGCTTCTGCTCCCGCTCCGTCCGCCATTACAACCGTGTACAACCTCAGTTTTAAAATGCAATCTTTCAAAATGTTCGAGCCTCACGGTGGAGGACACCCTGTATTGCAAATCAACGAGATCCATCCACCGGAAGGTAAATACAGTGTATGCCAAGTTTAATAAATTCGAAGTCATTCTTGCGAGCAATCTTCAAATGGAATTTCCGCACTACTGTGAGGCGGAAATAAAACCAATTAAGGCATAATTCTCGAATTTTTTGTTCGTCTAAACTTTGTTTTAAGTAGAAACAACAGCCTTGGACGCTGTGTGTGTGTCATGAATTCTTGAATAAATATACATGAGCTTTTAAAGTTCTGATAACACTTGACAAAAATGCTCATTCTCTGGCCTCGCACTTTCATTTGCGTGTTAAACAAAATGTAAGTCTGACTTCGGATACAAGTCCAAAACTTGGGCGTTTCTTGACGCACAATTGCTTTCTTCGTGCGTGCATTGGCATCTCGTGCTTTTCCCCGTAGCCTAAGGTCCGCAATTGCTCACGGTTAATTTGATCTAAGAAGTTTGAAAATTTGAACTGTCCTGGCCAGATTCCATTCTTTGCATTTCATCTCTGCATTCGACGTGAAATCCGCCCATAAAACTCCTCTCTAGCTTTTCTGCTCTAAAACTGTAGTCGGTGTCACTCCGGTGGCGGTTCTGAGCACATTATTCTGCTCAAATGGCAATAGCTCGCTGGGGCCGCACACAGTATGCATCGATTTAAGGGCTCCGCTTTGCATTTTATTCGCCTTTTTGAACACTTAGGAAAATTCTCTGTTTACCGCATTGCCTATATATTGCCCAATATTCTCCCTTCTAGCTCCCAACGTCTTCTTCGTAAATTGAGTCTGCCCGAAACTTTACTTCGACTGCGCTTCTCGGAATTGCCATCAATTCTCTATTGACGCGAGGCCCACGCCAGATTTACCTAACATAATGCAGAATTTGACGCGAATTCATCGGATGGAAATCGTATTTCAAAATAAATGACTCTCGTCAACTTATTAAACTTAGGCATAAAATGCGCCGCATTCGGAATGGCGTAAGTCCTTCGACGATGTTTGTTCTATGTAAATTAAGCCGTCTGCTAAGCTCCCCTCCTGTGAGAAATTTTAATGGAACTGCTCGGAAAAATGAGCTTAAGTAGAGCTGAAATCTATAGTTTGGACCCCCTTTTAGGTTTCGTGCAGAACTCGAGAGGGGGCGTGGTGAAAGCGGCATTTAAGATCACGTCACTCTTATGAAATTCATAAAGGTGGGAACACACTTATAGGGAACATCAACTGAAACTTTGTTTCCGACTCTGGTAAACGTATTTCTGAAACTGGAATGCAAGTGTCCAAAACTAGAAACTTATTTTACGAAACTTGACAGGAATCAACTTTCCGAATTGTGAATTACCAGTTTCGGAAACCAAATTTCAGTTTGTTTCCTCGGTGTATTCCCATATCAAGTTTTCCAAAATTGTGCATTAATTGATTCTTTATATACCGTGTATAGATATATGCCTATAGCTGTTTGAATTATAAGTAGCGTGCTCTTTTCCTGTCCATCCTATATACGCAACAATCCAAAGTACACCGTTTACTGTACACGGATTTCACATTATTTTCTAAAGCGTTGTCGTGCTTATACTGTATATGGTCGATATTTAGTTTTTCGAAAAAACTATTCATTGCCCTCGATAGATGCTTGTCCAATTTGTTAGGGTTTTTAGCATGTCCTGGCCGTAGAATTCACGTGGGAGCGTCAATTCTATCACTGTCCAAACTAGACAGGTGACCGAATCGTATTCAATCGATTGAGCGTTTGAGGACATAGTGTGAGCTAAAGAACTTGCAGAATTATTGCGTTAACATCTTGCGTCAGCTGACAATTTCTGAATGTTTATTTTATTTTAAGTATGTTGTGTGAGGTTGTGAACTGATGCTTTCCATATGCACTGTACAGTATACAGAGTTTCTTGATCATTGCAGTGAGCGAACTCTCGTTGAACCTTGAGTTTTTCCTCGTCGAAAAGGTCAACGATTATAACTCGGGACTCAAAATGTGTGTTGCAGACGAGTGAGGAGGGTACGGTTGGTCTAGGATTCGAATGAGCTTCAAAAGCGCCCCCAAACGGTCGTTTTTGTTTCTTGTTTTTTAAAGTTTTCTGGCCTGGGTAATTGACTTTTACCAGGGCCTTTTTTTGTTGTTGGAATGGAGCTGTTGCGCGGGACATTCTGTATTCACCCGGGTCCTATTTCGCATGATAATGCATTGTTTTTATAACTTAATAGATAGCTGGAATCGTAATTTGGAGTGCGGGCCAAGTACAACGTCCCTGAAAATTTGTCTCGCGGAAGGAAATCCTTTTACTGTTGAGGCGGAAGACAGTTCGCTCGCTCGCTGCGTCCTAGAGGTGGGTTTTTGGGGGGCTCGGATAGTGCTGGCAAATGGATGTAAATAGAGTGTCGTAAAAAAAAGATGTCTATTCCCATGACTCGAGTTGCTATTGACATTGCAGTCTTCTGGAAAGTGGCAGAACACTAACATCGGAGGAGGAGATTGCTCAGTGGTGGATGCAAAACCCACGGCCCGCGCGCTTCCTAAACTTAGGTCTTTGCCTAAAAGCTTAAGCTGACTGCGAGAACAATGATTGCAGATGCTGAAGGTGGGAGGGGGGAGGCTTTTGGAAAGCCTTAATAACGGGGAAATATACATGTTGAGGCGAACGATCCATGCATGAAAAAACCGTTGACATTTTGGATATAAATGTTTAACGTTTCGGTTGACATCTTGCGTTTCGAGTCCTCTTCTGCGTACCCCGAATGAAGTTTTTGCGGGGCAAATATTGACGAGACGGATGATATTCGTGGCGTCATCTGGTTTCGTTTACCATGCACCCAAAGATTGGTGATCTGAATGATGAAAATGTAAGGTGTGACATTACCTCCGAACTACGCGCGTTTTAATTTGTTCTATTTTGTGTTAACGAACGTTGAATAAAATATATATACATACTGTATTCTTTTCACCACGTGAAATAAAATTCAGCTTCGATGTTATTGTTAACTCAATTTTCAGTTTCTTTTAACCTTGTTAGGAAACAAAATCTTTTGCCAGTCAAATCCGAATTTTTTCTCGAATAATTCCCCCAACTCATGTTTTGATAATCTTTTGGAGCACTTCGCAAATCCTCAGCTGGGTTGGCATTTTGTTCTACTTTATAGTCTAGTAAGCATTTCGAATTGCTTTTGAGCGTTTACAAACAAAACAAAAGAACGATAGAATTTTATAATGGGAATTTCTGAGCAGATCGATAAAAATGATTACGTTGATGCACCCGTCGTTCTCTACAACGTTTTATGTCTCGATTTTAATCTGGACTTCAACTGATGCAGGGCTCTTTTTGTCCCCCGTTCGCCCTCTTCGACTTGTTTGCTTTTACATCAGCGGACACAATGTAGATTTGAATACGATTTCGTATTAAGATGACTCGCAAACCATTAAATTGTAAGCGTTTTCGTTTCAGTTTAATTTTTTATGAACCTTCGTCAGACTATCGACCCCCAACCCAAAAGAATCACCATTGTCCCCAGTTGCATGTCCGAACATATTTTTGTTTGCCGTGCAAATCGCAAATCAATAACGGTTACTAGACTGACAAACACGAAAATAAGTCCTATGGAAACGGGTTTTTTTTTGCTACTGTAAACGTTATGCTTATGTTATTGTAGATAATGTTTCCCTTATTAATCTCGCGAAGTTAATTAGATTATTTTGCACCCTACAAATCAAAAATTCATGAACGAAAATGTTTCATCATTTTCCTGTATACTTAATTTTCTCTTTTATTTCCATCAGGTTTTAACCCACAAAAATACACGTATGTTGTATTCATAATTTCCTTTTAGCCCTATTTTCGTGTATAAGAAAATAATAACCTCACCATGTTGGAATATTCTTGGAAATGGGTCGAAGTTACCGACCCGTTGTTAACGGTGGCTCGGAAAGCAGGTCTATGAGTCTTTCGTCTACTAAGGTATGTTTATTGAAGAGATATTGCGAGGAGAATTGTCACATTTCAAAGGCCGAAACCACGACGAAAGCTATAGGGTATATTTAATGTGCAAATGGTCAAAAGTAAATAAAGGAGCGGAGGAAGAGGAATCCGCGATGAGAGAAGAAGGGAGAAAAAAAGCCCAAAGCCATCTTTTTTTTTGCTCCAATGGATTGTGTGGGTTGGAGAATTGAAGATCTAAAAGTGATCGAAAGATGTTAAAACACTTTTCTTCTTCTTTTCCTCTAACGATATTCACGGTATAAATGGAGGTCCGATAGCATCGTAATGGGTATCTACTTTAAATGGAAGAAAAAGGACGTGTTGTGGCAGACGTTCAATTGGATTTCTTTAAAGGCGGATGGGCCAATGACCGATCGGCGCTGAAAGGCAACTGCCGAAAATGACAGTTAAGATGACTAAAAGTAGCTTTGAAATGGGAAAATAAATGCCTTTTGAAATCAATCCTTTGGTTGCCGTTGGTGGAGATTATGAAATAGGCTAGAACTAAGTGACGCCTCGCACTTTTCCAATTTCCATCGCCCTCGACGATTTTATGGGCGACCCTTTCATGCCCCGCTACACCTACAGTGTATTTGATATACCGCGATGTAACTACATGTATATGAAACTGGTGTGCGAAAGGGAATTTTATCGTAGTGTTGAAGTGGGAGGAAGGGTTCTCCACCAATCGTATCGTTTAACGTTATGTAGGCACGGTTGTTTGCTATCTTTTGTTAAAGGTTAAACGCTCGTAAACAATTTTTACTGTTGTAAATGGTGTAAGTTTTGTAAAATTGATTAGCATATCGCCCGACACTTAATTCACGACACTTAACGACAATCGAACCTCGTTAAGACGAATTCGAAGGAATGACGAAATGTATTCGTTTAAACCGTAGTTCTTATTATCAGAAATCAGAAAATGAAAATTTCAAAATAAAAAGTAAATGTTAAAAAGTGAACATTATACTTTTACTACAAAGTTTTATTGCACAATATGTTAAAGTACACAATCATGATTTAAATAAAACAATCCCTAATAACGTAACTTAACGTAAAGGCTTGGGATCTCGAAAATTCGTTCGTCGTAACCGGAAATTTGTATTATCCGAGTTCGTCTTAAACGAAAAAGTTAAAATTATTCGACAGTACGCTAGAACAGGGATTGGAAATCAGTTTGTAATATCGATAATTTGTATCAAGCGAGTTCGTCTTAATGAGAATCGCTGTATAATTAGTTTGATGTTTGTTTTTGTTTGTTTTTGTTTTTTTGTTTGTTTTGAAATATTGGGAACCCAATGTACATTATCTAAAATGTGCTCTCTTTTAGTCGTACCGTGCCCCTGTAGTTAGGCAATCATTAATAGCATGGTGACATTGCGTGATTGCTCGTTGTCAACGCAAATTTGCTAGCATCGTATGTTCAGTTTTAGAACGCTGACAAAATTTAAATGAAAATGATAAAAACTTACATTACTTTGTCGATTTTAATGAAATATTTTGACAATTTTAAATTATTCTTCCTCCACGTTGGACGTACCTAATACCCGATTTCTCAATACTATAGCAAAAAAGATCCATTTTAAAACTTGGTAAACTTTAAGCAAGTGTACAAAATTACAGCTACTGCGGAAGTATATATTGCCGATCGAAGGAACGCCTGTCCGTATACGAGGAGCCCTAGTAAATGCCCGCAAGATATTCCTAATCCCCACTACTCAAACTTTTTATTCCTCGATGATTCCGTGAAGACCATTCCGAGCATCGAGAAAATTTAGAAATTTCTGTGAAATATGCCAGAGATTTAGTGGCACCAGACCTTCATTAGCATAGCAGGCCTCTTCCTCGAAGGCAGAGGCTTCTATTCTGACGAGTGCAATAAAATGTGGCGAAATCTAATAGTAAAAATAAAGATGGAAAAGTGACAAAAAAGGTCGATTTTGATCTTCCGAGTTACTTCGCTCTACTATTTTTTTTGCCACAGGATAAGGAAGAAAATGCGAACAGGGTCCTCGGCGGATTTCAGGCGCGCATCTCTCCAAAAAAAAAAAAATACTCGTAAATCACATTTTAGGTGTAGCTAAGCGTAAGAAAAAGTTCTATTGAGAAAAAAATAGGAAGGAAGAAACAATTTTTACGGATAGAAAAAAAAATTGAAAAAAGCATCAATCCTATATATCAATGGTCTTCTCACCACAAGCATAAATACCATTTCTCATTCGTTCGTTCGTATAAATATAGGCAGAAGCTAACTGTTATAATAATATTCCGGTCGATAGGAAGAAGAAAATGGACGTGGGGACTTTTTTAAATTTTCAGTGCTTTTTTATGTCTTGCCTCGAACAATTCATGAATATTTTAATAACTATTCGGTGTTTTACTCTCCTATCTTTGTAAGATTCTTTGTATGGAGAACAAGATTTTTGCATCATGCATGCACCCCCATATGCAAAATTTTTTTTTCGATGTTGGCTGTATTGCATCGTTAATCCGGGTATTAAACGGTAATGTTTATAGGCTACGTCCACACTGAATAAACGTTTGTAAAATACACCCCCCCCCCCCCCAGAAACAAATGGCAACAATTAGCAAAAAGAAGTTCCTCTAAATTTCCTTCAGTGTTAACTTAGTTTAAGACTACCGGAAGCGCTTTTCGAGTGTTATTTCTGTACAGAAAATGAAACTATCTACATGTAGCCTACTGTATATAAGGTATATTCATTTGCGAGAATTGTATTCCAGAATATTTTTGTTTGATTCATTCAAGCTTGTACAAAAAACCAAATCGATTCATGTTTTGCCTTCCATTTCAAACAAGCTACCATTGTACGAATAACGTTCACTCCTTTCAAAAGTTGTTTTGAAACATGGCAACTGACAATCCGACTATATTGTTCCGTTCATCGCTTCGTTGCCACCGAAGTTATTCAAAAAATTGGCAAAATTGACGTATGATAAAATATGGGCGCTTTTCACGTAAAGGTTCTGCGTGGGCGCTATTTGGCTCGTTTACTTTCACGGCATGCATTGCCTTGATGCAGCATACAATCTTTACCTTCTTTCTCGTCTAGTTGGTGTATTATTTCGTTAAATCTCGCATCTTCTTCGCATCGACCTATTCGCTATTTTCTTAATATAGTTGGGTGTAGTCATCTTGCATTTTCCGCTCGGTAGCGCAATGTCCTTGCTGTCTAGTGTTCCGTGTATATCAATAGTAACAGCTGCTTTGGGCATTTTTATGTCCTCTGGTTGTTAAATCTTTGGTGTTTGTTGACGTCCCCATTTGCATGTTGACCTCTTTCTACAAATATATCCCGTCAGCGTATTTTGCAACATGTACTCGTCATCTTCTTTAATGTCTAAAAGTTTAAGAGCTATTGCAACTTCTGCACATGCATTCTCCGCTATCTTTAACTCCAAACTCTTATGTCTGATATAAAGTTCTGTTTATTTCACTCGATATGTTAAAATATCTGTTTGTCGACACGTTCCTTTCAATTATACATTACATGTACAACACAAATGGACACGTTACGTGTAAATTGATTGACTTTGTTTCTACTGTGATTCACTAGGACTTATAAATTGGCTTTCTCTTCAGGTGTAGTGGAGACCGGGGCTAGATAATGTCACAGGGGCAAATTGTCTCACACTCAATTTTAGCGCCATTAACAACAGAATGTTGTCCAAATCGCCATAGTAGGGATCCCCCTCAAGGCAAGGATGGCATCCAAGTAGTTTTGTAAGTTTTTGAGTGTTACTTTTCATGCTACACTGAAAAACGTGTTTTTGGCCTCCAAGTAAATTTCGAAGTTCTTAAAAGACACTTTCTAGATAACTGCATGACTGAAATAGAAAGGTGCAATCTTTGCATACCTCTGTTTTTACATACATGTAGGGAAAATCATTAGGCTATACTTTGTACAGAAAGTATTTCAAATTAATGAAAGGTGTTAGGGTTAACAGGCTTCTTTTTTTAAAATGAACACATGGGGCAAATCCTTGATTTGTCCTTAGAGACAAATCAAAACGCATATCTATTAGATAAACAGCACGTCAGTTGAACATTAACTACATAACTCTTCCAAGAAACTGCAAAGTTATCACAGAGGATGAAATTGAATTTGGTTTGTGATCAATGTGATTCAAATGCTGATTTCTAACAATTTTATTCTTGTATACATACAGTATAACTTCGATTGCATAGATGATGTTTCATTTATATTATTAGCTTACATTTGTTGAAGAAAATCTGCAAGGATATCATGTGACAACATGCCCCGCATGTTGACACAGTTTGCGGGTCATGTTTGAAACAGAAATTACATTCTTATAATTAAACAAAGAAACACAAACTAAAATATAGGATTTGGTTGTGCTAGGGTACCTCTATTATTGGATAGTTTTGGTTTTCACGATATGGAAAATTATGAAATTTAAAATGGAAGAAGTTTTTTGTGAAAACTAGCCCCGGTCTCTCCTACATTTTGTGAAGAACTGATTGTTAACTACAAATGTGGTTCCTCGTTACGTTGAATTTGCGATCACACACCACCTCCTGCTATGGTTTTGATTTATAGGCTGTTTCTTTGACGCTTACCATTCGTCGGTTGATGAGATATTTGGCAGTGAATGTATAATTGAGCATGAACGCGTGGATTTTCTCGAGCCTGACCCGCATGCCGGTAAACATACTTCCAAATGTTTGAGTTATTGATTATTATTCATGCGCACGTATGTACATAATGTGCGTTTTATTTCCCCAAAAATTTGCGAAGCGTGCAACTATATAAATTCATCATATTTCTTTTCCTGATTTTAGTCAATAGCTCGAATCCAATTTTGCATTGTAAGCTAAGCAAGTGGAACGTGAAGTATTATTCGTTGGATTTAGATATTAATTTGTTCCCCCCGTGATTCCTCTTTCATCTCGATATCAGCTCAAAAGCACGCTTAATTTCAGTCTGTTCTCCGAATTTTGATGTTCGTTCGGTATTGAAATTTTTGTTTTGCATCACTGCAGCGCCATGAAAACTAAAGTTTTGTCGTGGAATTTAATCGGGTCAAAAGGATTTTTTAAAAAAATCCGTATTTTATTAGACTCGCGTTGTTATTCCTCTCTCGGATATTTATTTCATACTTTTTATACTGTTCGTTTATCATTTGCACAACCGACGATTCAGGCATATACTGTAGAGTGTAGATGGAGCTCTTTAATATTTTGAAATGTTGCACTTATTATCCCGATGTAGCAAAAGTGCGGCCTGGGCCCTTTTTTGAACGCACTATAATGTATGTAACGATCTCGTACATCTATACTGTAATATATGCATTTCGGAGTGTTTTACTTTTATTAATGTAATTTAATGAGATGTTAAATTCGTGATTCAATCATTAAGCCAATTCTGTTATTGAAATTCTCGAAAACCTTCAGCGCCATCTGGGGCCTCTGTACCGAGCCTACAGTCCCATTATGACATTTCTTTGTATCCGCATTGAATACGGTAATGAATTAGCTCTGACCTTTTTTGAATTCTGTATTGCTTCGTCTTTGCAAATGCTATATATGCTAATTCACCTCGAACAAGAGGGTTTTTAAAATTGTTTACATCAACCGAATATTGACGACATGAAAATTCACTTTCAGTATTATTTTTAAGTTATAATTTTCTCTCCCTCGTGTTTTGGTATCCATCTTCAAGTGGTCGTGGAAATTTCAAATACTATTGCGAGATCATTCTAACACGATCAGATAATCTCGCAATATTATTCGTCGTTTTTTAAAACAAAGAATGCCCCTATTCTGTTTTGTACAAGAAAGTGCACTTTGAAAGCGCACTTCAACTCGGGTTTGATATAAAATGTTCAGGGTATTTTTCACTACTGTAATATTCCTTTCAACGTTACTTCACTAGCTCTGCTTGTTAGGCCTTAGGGTGTCGACTCTTTTGTGAATGGATGGGAATCACAGTATGTAAAGTTTACGATGTATTCGATTACCTGTACATGTACTTCGTAATGTTTTTGAGCAGTCACTAATTGTTCGTTTTGCTGGTGCTAGAGCATGTACAACTGTACGAATACATATTGCGGCTAAATTCAAGTGTATAGTAACTGTATATTGAGCGAAATAATTTTTGTAAAACACTTTCGTAATATAGCAATAAATACGACTTTCGGGAGCTGGCATTTTTTAGAAAAATCATAACCCGAAAAAAAAGAACTGATCCTGTCTCCCCTGTTTGATTTCTATGCAAATTTGCAGACATTCAGACTAAGCCTACGTTCGAAGTATTTATCAGACAAATTCAGGCACCTTTTCGACTTACACAACTTACATTATTGCATGATATTATAAAAATGATCAAAACTTCAGTTTATTTTGTATACAAGGATTTTTCGAACTTCATTTTGTATAGCTGTCTTAGTTTGCAGCTTTTATGATCCTATTTTTAACCAGTTAATCTTCTATGCAAAATTTGCTTTCCTCACGTTGTTTCAGTCCTATTTTTTCGCAAGTTCAAACATTTTAAATTACCCATAATTACGAATAAATAAACATAGAAGAATTTGAAAACCGACGTTCTGCTTGTGAATTACACGTTATTTCCATTACCTGCGATTGCAAGATCAAACTGCAAGTGCGGTATATGGATTTTGCCCTCTCCGTTATTTTCTGGTTAAATATCACATTTAAGGAAAATGCAACACTTTTGATAAAGAGTTAATGGATAGGATTATGAGGATCCCACTGGTCAACGAGCGTTCCTTTCGACGAGGAATTCGCTCTCGTTGCATTATTTCTCAGTAATGGCACAATGCACTCATCTTCTCTTTATCGTGGCTTTAAAATAAATGTCTTCCTATGTGTTTTTTCGTGTAACGTATAGCCGCTGAATGTGCAAAACTGCTCATTTTTGGCGATCTTTCATTCACTTGGGGAAATTTGGTTAGGAGATGTAAAGGATAGTTGGGCCACCATATGGCTCTTTAATGGCACTCGGCCACATATTGGCAAGTGCATTTTATCGTCGCTTCGTCGCTATTGGATCGGCAAGTGTACATTGGTCACATGGTCAGTGAACCCCTTTTTACTCTCCCACTTACCAGGCTTACTCCTGGGATACATCGAGCTGGTCCAATGTTCGCTAGATGCGTTTTCCTTTGTCACGAGTTCATTTTTTTCCCTCGCTGACCAATTTGACAACGTTGCAAATACATTTTTTTTTGAAAAATTTCCATCAGTTTTATCACGGTGTTTGTCTTGGGGGTCATTTTCATATGGTATCTGGGGCTAAGGGCTGCGTTCGGGCAACTTTCTCATCTACGAGTATGTGACAGTATCGATATTTCATGCTTAGTTTGGGTTATGACTTAAAAGATGGCGCCACAGGCGTGACGATAAAAATTCTAAAAAATAAAGCAAAACTTAGGCATAATATAGAACACTGTACTGAGGAGGAATGTATTAAATATTGGGGCACTTTATAATGTACTGTATCGAACATATCAGCTCATTGGCACGTTAAATATTAGAACTCATGCGAAGTTAAAAATCTTTAAAGATGGGGCACTTTTGATTTCTACGGCTCGCTGATTGTACATGTATATAACAAAATTTAAGCGAGGAAGTGCACTAATGGGTTTTATTGAACCTCATAATAAGGACATTTCGGAGTAGTAATACATTTCGGAGTAGTAATAAGGAGTGTTCTCTGAAATCTCGTTTGCAGTTGTCGGAAAAAGATTGAAGGGAAATTTTGAAGAAAAAAAAATCAAATTTTACTGTTTTTTTCCGCACTTAAATGCTGACGCTATGTAATTATTTTGTTTTATATATCATCGATACTTTGGAAGTGAATTTCCGCTGTCTGTGGTGGAAACTGTTTAAATTGCAAAGATGCAATGGATGAGCGACCCCTAGCGCTGCAGCACAGGGGCGCAGTCCTTGGTGTCTTTACCGAAGTTTCCAATATAGCTTTATTACGCACTTATTAAATATGCCAACACGATGTTCTTTCTCGATACCCCGATGCCATGATTCATATTTCATTGAATATTTTTGGGAAATATGGATCGTTGCGTCACTCTTAAAAATTGATGCCGAAGGGTGCAGCTGCTAATCAAGCAAAAACCAATAGCACATTTTAGTCACCAACCAGGGCTCGTCCTTGCCCATAAAGCTTGACAGGTTTAGATGAAATGAGCCTCATCTCGAGTGAAATATGAACATGCTGAAATAAAATATAACAGGAACAACATTACTGCCTGAAGAGGGGGATTCATTTCCCCTTTTTTTGACGAAATTCGCTGTATTTTCCGCATGGTGCCAATTTAATGTTGATATTATTCTGTCCTTGCATTATTAAAACCAATCTTGCACTATATTTGATCACGAAAGTGAACGCCTTTGGATGTGTCAAAGGACGTAAGAAATAGATAGGTTGGTGTAGAATGTATCCGTATAATTGCGAGTTTAATTAAACGCATTCTGGTGCAAGAAATGTCTTTGTTGACTAGAAATATGAACGATTACATGCACGTATTATACACCAATTGCACATTTTCTTCTATGATTAACGCTTTTTTTTCAACATGGTTGCGTAAAATGTACGTTGCTTCACTTATATGTACATGCACAAGTGTTTATATTTTTCTGTTACAAAATGATTATGAACATAACACGCTGGTATCATGTATTGTTGTAAATTGCAGTTACAGTACCGTATTCCCGCGCAAAGAACGGCATGGCACTATAAATAGAGGGATAGCTACATGCCACTATACCCGGGGA
>JAQGAO010005744.1:0-13185 GCA_034697705.1 Ommatoiulus sabulosus
AAAAGTCAGGGAAGAATGGTTTAGCTTGAAAAAGTCAGGGAAATTCAACGCAGTCATGGCGACTCAGAGCCCATTTTACAAGTATTGATTTTCAAAATTGTCCACGTTTTCCGAGTACAAATTGGCAAAATTTTCCACGTTTTCCATGTACGAATTTACCCAATTTCCCACGTTTTCTGACGTTTTCCTAGAACAATTTTGAAAAATTTCCCACGTATTCCGAGTACAAATTAGCAAAATTTTCCACTTTTCCGAGTACAAATTAGCAAAATTGTCAACATTTTCCGTGTAGAAATTTTCAAAATTCTCTAGGTTTTCCAGATTTTCCGAGAGCAAAATTGCAAAATTTCCCACTTTTTCCGAGCACACATTTGTAACATTTTTCGATTACAAAATTTTCCCATTTTAAAAAATTTTCAACGCAATTTTTTTTTAATTTTTAAAATTTTTTTTGTCAATTTTCGAAATTGTCGTTAGTGAATTTAAAAAATATTTTTTAGTGTCAATTTTGAAAAATATGTCAATTTTTCACGTTGTCATAGGTCAGTGAAATTTTTTTTCATACCTGGAAAAGTCAGGGAAGTGGAAATTGAAATTTCTGGGGGAACCCTGTGGAAGGTAACAAAGTTTACTAGATAGGGCCATAGGACATGCTTGGAAGGTAGCAATGGTTACCAGATAGGGTCATGCATAGCAGGTAACAGTTTACCAGATAGGGATATGCGTGGACGATAACAATGGTTACCAGATAAGGCCATGCATGGAAGGAAGGAACAGTTTATCAGATGGCCATGCAAGGAAGGAAAAGGACTAGAGCCATGCTTAGAAGGTAAGACGCTTAGCGACAATGACTAGATAGGACCATGCATGGAAAGTAACATTGTTCCACATATGGCCTTGCATGGACGGCAGCATTGCACCATATTGGGTCATGCATGGGAGGTAACAATCTATCAGAGAGCGCCATGTATGGAATGTAAGGACTACGCGACGTTGTTGACTAGATAGGGCCATGCATGGAAAGTAACATTGTGCCAGATAGGGCCATGCATGGGAGGTAACACGGTACCAGATAGGTCTATGCATGGGAAGTAACAGTGTACCGGGTAGGGCCATGCATGGAATCTAGGTAAAAGACTAGAGCCATATGGTCATGCATGGAAGATAATAGTTTACCAGATAGGGACATGCATGGAAGATAAAGTTTACCAGATAAGATCCACGTATGGAAGGTAATAGTTACCAGATAGGGCCATGCATGGTAGGTAACAAAGTTTGCCAGATATAATAACACAAAATGTATTTGGAAATGCATTTTAAGAACACAAAATGTATTTTGAAATGCATTTTAAGACCACAAAACGCATTTCACGACGCATGTGTAATAACACAATATATATTTTAACAGGTAATTTATCTTAATCGAAATATATTTCGAAATGCATTGCAGTGTTCCAATCCATGTTAAATTCAATGTTAATTAATTGATACATCTAGTTAATCCATGCATCTACTTCATATATACTGGATGACCTTAATCTTCAAATTTTCACGTAACATATCTACTGAGAGACTGTTGAGTTAACGGTCGATTAGTCTTTAACTAACAACGTCGCAATTGAGCAAGGAAGGAGTATATGAGCAGGTCATCGTTCCCGGATTAATGAACTTGTTCGCTCAACCGTCCATGAATCTATTTAGAGCGGGATTATGTTTTGCTCGTAAAAGCCCCAAAAATAAACAAGTGAAGCAAACTAAATATGAATAAGATAGAAAAGTTGTTCGATGATGAAGAAGTAAGAAGAAAAAAAATGAGATTGGATTTTTGTAGGATATCGGAGCGTTGGCCCTGAGGCTAGGAAACTGGACGATGGTCATCCATACGAAATGGACCAAAAATCGATATCTTCCATAAAGAATGGACATGAAAGCGGGTCACGCTTTGGTGCATTTTACTATTGTGGATTTAGCAGCTAGCCGGAAGATTCACTTCGTAAATGGATGCATCCAAAAATCGTAAAAAGACACCTATTTTAAATGGGGAAAAAAAATTCTTTTTTCTTTACTGCGGATCTCATAAATTGTTTGTTTATCGTTTTGTCATAAATATACAACGAAAAAGTTAGAGGCGTTTTGCGTTATGATATTTGTTTTTTTTTCATCTCCCCTTTTGATATCTTTGTTTTGTGTTTTTTCGTATTTCTGAAAATGGTTTAATATCTGGAAGAGAAACGAATTGGTTCGTAAATATTGTGACGAGTTGTGACGTTTTGTGTTGTAATTATGACGTTGTTTCTGCGTTTGACTTTGGCGGAGAAAGTAGGTTTTAAAAAAAAAGTATGATTAAAAATGTTAAATGTTTGAGTTGGTTTTGAAGGCTTTCTGTTGAATGTAATGATACTTGAGTTTGGTTAAGTAAATATGTAACGTATAATTTAGTGAAAACTGCGATGAGAATACACTTATTAAATGATTGATATGTTGGTGTTGAAAGATGATGTAAGAAAATTTACTGATTTTACAAAAAATGTAAAGATAATATTTAAAAAAATTCAATAATGTAACGATTATATTAAAAAATATACGAAAAATGTAAAGATGATATTAACAAATATGAAAAATATACGAAAAATGTAAAGTTGATATTAATAAATATAAGCAATATACTAAAAATTTAAAGATAATGTTAAAAATATTATTATATAAAATATTTCTAAAATGTGAACATGATATCAGAAAATATATATAAAAAAATAATACCAACAAAATGATATAATCAAGTATGTAGAGAAACTATACCCAAAATGCCATGATTGTGTCAGAAAATATAAAATATATGAAAATGTCATGATGATATCATAACATATAAAATATACCAAAAATGTCCAGATGATATCATAAAATATGTCAAAAATAGTCAAGATGATATCATACTGTAAAAATATTACAAGTAATTTAAAAAAGTAATATTAAAAAAATTTATAAAAATTATTATAAAATTATTATATAAATTTTTATTTTTAATTATTATAAAAATTTGATGAATATTTTTGTATCTTTTTGATACAAAAATATTCATCAAATTTTTAAAAATGATATAAGAAAATATGGAAATATTAAAAAAATCTAGAGATGATATTACAAAAGATACAAAAATATACCAAAAAAAAAAACTGAAGATGATATAAGAACGTATTAAAATGCACCCACATGTAATGAAAATAACAAAATATGTAAAATTATACGACACTTTTGCGAATATAATCTAAAAACTAAAATATGTCTTCAATTCAAGATTGTGTGAAAATGTATGAAAAGTATGTTTTATTTGGGATATCACAATTGGCAATTAATCATTATAGCCTACTATAAAAAAAATACTACGGTTAATCCGTCTCCGGATAATCGAGGATCTATAAGACATTTTTTCCCAACACACCCTGCATGACGCCATACATCTTGGGTGTCAATAGTTGCTGTTTTTATGATTAATAAAATTCAATCATCGATGATATTGTTTTCGGTGTCAAATATCTAACAAATTTTTCAACCACTTCAATCTTATTAGTTCATATTTTTTTTTTTGTTAAATTTTTGCTGACGATTTAGTTGTTGAGACCCGTGGCCTGAAATGGATTTTTAGTTTTTCCTCAACTTAGATTAATTTTTTTTTCACATAATTTCTAAATCAAAAAGTCACCGTGAAAATCCGTTTATGTTTTCTGACATCTGCAAACCACGACAATCAATCAATTTTTTTTTGTTACTTCAGTCGGGGCTTTCAGATAAGTAAAGCCTGGTTTTATTAAAAAAAAAAGTCATGCCAACAAATGATAAAAAAAAACTTATTTTTTGACACGAGTGAATTTTGCTCGAAGATCTGTCGAAATGAGATTAGTTTTTTTGTGCGATCGCATTCAATATCCGCTAGAGGGACTCACTGTCCAGTTTTAACTTAAAACACAGAAGTTACCAATAAAATGAGGATGATCAATCGGGATAAAATTCTGATCATGTTAGTTTTATCTTATAACAACTGATCAACCGGTAAATCAATTATTATTTATGGATCATTGCTAGTCGACTATTGATCATTGCTAGTTGCTTATTGATCATTGCTGGTCGATCATTGATCATTGTTGGCCGCTAATTGATCATTGCTGGCCGCTAATTGATCATTGATGGTCGATCATTGATCATTGCTGGTCGATCATTGATCATTGCTGGCCGATAATTGATCATTGATGGTAGATCATTGCTGGTCGATCATTGATCATTGCTGGTCGATCATTGATCATTGATGGTAGATCATTGACCATTGCTGGTCGATCATTGATCATTGATGGTAGATCATTGACCATTGCTGGTCGATCATTGATCATTGCTGGTCGATCATTGATCATTGTTAGTCGCTATTGATCATTGTTAGTCGTATATTGTTTACTCTAGGCAATTATTGGTCACTTCTAGTAACTAAGTTATCATTGCAAGTCACTCATTGGTCTTTGCAAGTCACTCATACATCACTGCTATAGTCATGCATTGGTCACTACTAGTCGCTCCTTGTTCACTACTGACCGCGTATTGGTCACTCTTGTCCACTTATTGGTTACCAGTTGATTGTTAATCACTTGTTGATATTGTCCACGTCTTGATTACCTCTATTAAATTATTGAGCAATACTGATCACGTATTGATCACTACACTTCCCTTACAGATCAATGCTGACTGGTAGCTGTTTACGATCACTATTTACTGACTGATCACTACTGGTTATTGCCTGATCATCACGGTTTACTTGCTGATCACAATAGTCATTTATCCAACAAATAGTATCCCTCTGACCCAATGGTAATTACTAAATGCAATTGGTCAATTACTGAAAACTACTGATCTCTTACTTATCAATCACTTTCTGCGATGAACATTGGTCACTCGATGATCACGATTGGTCAGTTATTGATCAAACTGATTACTTACTGATCTACTGGGATGCAATTTTTGCATCTCAATAATGAATCATTTTTGGAAATTTCATTACGATATTTTTAAACTCTTTTTTTTCATAAACGCATTTCATCTTTTTTGAAAAAAAAAAAAAAAAAAAAAAAACTTACGTAATTTTATTTCGTAAATATCAGTATCGATAAATCGTTTGTCATAAAAAGCGAGATTAGAGCGAAAATACGCAAACTTTTGATAGGAAATCATGAGTGGCATATATGCCAGAATAGTTAATGTGAGTGGCATTTCATACGCTAGCTTCTCTTATCAAAAAAATGTTTTCAATTATTTAGGGTACGTTACTTCCGACTCAATAATTTAAGGAGGATAATTGGTGAAAAAAAACTTCGTTGAATAAAATAAAAAAAATTGAGAAAATTGATCATATAAAACGATGAGAAAAATAATCTTCGGGTGTTTTACCGAAACCGATATTTTAAGCTAAGATAGAAGAAAATTAATACAAAGATTAAACTGACATGCGAAATTGCTTTTTTATAATTAGAAACTAATTGGAAATTGTAGGTTTATGAAGATATTGTAGATTAATATCTCATCGAAAATAGGCCGATTATCAGCATTAAAGAGGCTCTTTTGTCGTGGGATATTTGTTAAAGAAACTTTATTTTCGTAGAAATTCAATTTTTTTTGTTAAATCAATGTTTTCGATGTATTACAAAGTTATCAAAGATGGCGCTGATACGGCAAAATTCAAACTTGGTCATGTTGTTATTGAGCTTTTATGACAGCTAAATCCTTATTATACATGTATTGATTATGCATTGATTGATATGTATATATTAATTGAAATATATGAAGATATATTTGAAATTGTTTTACTTCAAACAAATTAATTACGATTAAATGTGCTTTCTGTCTATGACATATAGAATATAATTAAATTTTTAAGTATATATATATATATACATATTCTGTTTGTAAATTTTATCTGGTATTAAGTGTATACCCTATTTTTTTTCCAAATTTAAAACTTATATTTTTAAAGGTATTTTTAAAAAATTTCAAATATGAGTTGGTTAAGTTTAATTTCTACTATTAAATACATCTTCATACGTTCAGATTGAAAACATATTCGGCGAACAAATTATTCTTAATCATATTCTTACGTGTAAAATCATATTTTTGTAACTTTTTTAAATATTTGTTAAGGATTTTTGGGACACCCTGCATTTTCAAATATTTTCAAATTTTAGCATTATTTTTAATTTTTGATTTCTTCGAATCAATATATGAGTAGTTCAATGGTTATGACTCATGATACGGATAATTAACAAAAAATTTCCAGCTCGTTTTATCATTTCAATTTAAAATAACATTTGATTTCTGAATTTCTTCGTATCCCGAATGCATTTTTTTCAAGTTTGAACTCGCATTTGCGACTAATTTCATGGTTTTTCAAACTGATTCTCGGTGCTATTCTCTTTAGTTGGACGTTCAACCTATTTTTATTGTATTTATTTGATATCCAGCCCTTTTTATCTGGCAGTAATAAAATCAGTTGGAGTTACTCCTGGTCATTTACATTGGTCCTAGAGCTGTATTAATGAGGGGTTTACGGCCTCAATGAGCTTTTCAAAGAAAGCTTAAAGCAAAGTCTTAACGTCAATATTTTCGAAAGACGTCGTTAATACTGTGGAAAAAAAAATGGGAAATCCAGCGATGAAACTGGAGCTATTGATTATTTGGGTTTAGGATCTAGCAATATTGGTCATGCTTCACGCAATTTATATGCGACTAGGCGATGCTTGACCATCACCATAGAGCGAAAAACACATCAATTTTTTTTCTGTGAAAAATATGCGGCAGATTCATTATGACAACGACACGTGACCGTTAAAAGGGGTCAACAGACTTGTCTTATCAAATTGTGCTGATATATAGTCGTTTACTGAATTTTTGTCAATAAATCATAGATGGGTTTTTCTTGGGCTGTTTAAGGTCATTTCCAACAATATTAATCAATTATTAAAGGGACGTAAAACACGTTGCTAAAATTCAAATATTAATTCGTTGTCTTATGAATTATAGATAAGTTATGATTTCTTACATTTCCTCTCGTTTAAAAATTAATACTAACATAAATAAGTGAAAAGTGAGCTTAAGTCAGAATGTAGCGTGAAATTGAGCTACGTTATTAATTTACATTTATCTGTCAATAAATTGTTGTTGGATATTTGCTTTATTTATGACTAATGTTCTTCAATTATTAAAGGGACATAAACAGCCTTTCTGCAATGGTTAAATACAAAAATAAATTTCTTTATGTTACAACCTGTTTGTTTATTGTGGACTGTTTCCTATAATTGTGAAATATATTTTTCATATATGTTTGTGTGTGAAATAATTTGTTCACTTATGTTTTATGAGTAAACTATACTTTTCACGTACACTGTATGTTTTGTGAAATAAATAATTTTTTTCACATATGTTTTGTGAATGAAATATATTTTTCTCGGTTGTTTTGCGACTAAAATATATTTTCCACGATATTTTGTGAATGAAATATATTTTTACCATGTGCTTTTTCTGTGAAATATTTTACCATGGGTTATGTAAGTGAAATATATTTTTCATATACATGTACCTCCACATATTAAAACACATGTTATTCATTTTCATAAAAAAAAAATTGCAACAGTTTTGTTTATTTTTCATTTTCAAATATTTGTCTTGATATTAACTTATTTACTTGTAAAATAAACATTAATTTAAAACAATTGAAATTCGGAAGAAATGGAAACATGTATCAGACTTATGCCTGTGGCAAAAACAAATACTCAAATATTTAATTATACGAAACTAAAGTTTAATTTCACTCAATAAATATGTATTCATACTAATATTATTACGTTTGTTTTTATACAATTATAAACCTAGAAGAAACAGTATATGCTCAACATATGTCAGTTATTAAATATTAAATTGATTGTTGAAATGTTTACTTCGATATTGTCTTGTCAAGAATTTTACTTATTTTTGGTCAGTTTTCTTGGAGCATTATTAAAAATTTGCAATCTCTTGAGACATCAAAAAACCTGAACTAGACAACAACTGGAAGAAAGCATTTCTGACTCCTTCAGGAATTGACATTATTTTATAATGAAAAATCTGATGTTTCTGACCTCATTTTTATTGGATAACTGTCCGTGTGTGGCGATAGAAAACATTTTGGGAATAAATCCCAAGTTGCTATAACCATTAAAGTGTAATGAATGGCAACTTGTTCTTATTTATGATATCGAAATAAATTGTGGCAAAATGTGGAAGGCTTGAGAAGTGATGAATCACAAATAAAAGCTATAGGTCTCAACAATACATAAATGGACAGAGACAGTACATAACTTTGTTGTGACATATAACTGACTTTATATTTTGTGTTTGAAAATTGTGTTGATGACAGAATGTTTCATAAATGGACACTAATAGATAATAAACAATAGACAAATAATCTCTAATAGACAAACATTTACAGATGTCAAAAAATTCACAATGAATATTTTAGAGGTACAGTTATTCCTATTTTTCAAATTGTCCTATTTGATTTATGTAGCAATTTCTAAAATAGTTTGCAAAAATAATTATTATAAAATGAACTATTTGTGCTCGAATATTGGAGGTAATATCAAATTGCAATATGCTACAAACTAAGTTTCGCAATATAAAAATTGCGTCGATGGATATACGGTTTTAAAATAAAACAGTGCAATTAATAAATTAACTTTTCAGGTCTAGTAATTATTCAAAAATCCTTAAAATGAGATATTCAAATTTAAAATGGCCTTTCTAAGTTTTTTTAAACAAATTGTGCAAATCTTTGAACAATTTCTGAATAAAACTTTTGTTTTTCATGTGTTAGGAAACTTAAATTTTAGTATACTAATTTATACATCCATACCTTTGATTTGAACATTAATATGTATTGTTCAATACTATTTTAAATAGATTCGTGTTTGACTTTTAAAAACAACACAATTGTATATGAATAAAAATCAATGATCCTGCCGAATATACTTTGGTAAAATGTAGCATTGAAAAGTTAATTGATGAAAAATACTACAATATCCAGTTTATTGTGAAATACATAACACATATTTCAAATTCCTAAATTTAAAATCACCTTTACAAAGATGTTGGCAAATTTGCGAAACATCTTAGGAAATGCTGGGAATAAGAAAAACAAAAGTGCGAACGTGTGTTTAAAAATTCCAGCGAAATTTTTGAAAATCTTGGAAATCTATTTTCTTAAATAATATCACTTCCATGTCTAGTTACTCGTCTTTATTCTCGTACAAAATTGACATTAAAGTATAACGTACATGTATGTTGTCACATTAAACGTTAATGTAACATCTTAAGAAAGCCGTTTGAGAAGCCTAAATATAATTTCACGCTATTGATTTTCAAAAAGTAATTAAGGGCATCTTTAGTGTACATGGGTTTTGAAAATAATGCGAAAATGATATTCATTTTAATATCCAACCCTCTTTCATTTGGGTCGTCTAGAGTGAATTGGAAGAAAAAAAATTGGTCATTACGGATTTTTCGTAGCAGATATAATTAAATCTGCTCTTATTTTTATGGAGATTTATGCATGTTCAAAACGCAGATATTTCATTGGCCATCGGGCTATAAAACTTCCCCAATGTGTTTGAAAATGACTAAGCCATTACTCGATGTGCCTGTGTATATTTCTGCAAATGTGTTTCGTGAGAAACTATAAAATATGGGGATTTTAATCCAATGTTTCAACTTTAATTAGAAGAAGTGACGACATTTTAGTGCTTTTTGATATTAATTTCTGAGCTTGGTGCGATTCAAAAAATACGATCTCATTTAATTTCTGCAATTAATGATCAAGTTCAAGTCGTTTCGTATATCTTTAAACGCTTTTATTCAATTCAATTTTTCGTTTCTCCCCCTCTTAATTGGATTGCCCTCTCAAGATTTTCGTCTCCTATATAATTTATGTGACGTAATAATTTATATTTTCACCACGCTATATTTCCCCCCTTCGCCGCAAAGGGATATGTAGCTTGATGCAATTTAGTGCCTAGATGGCGCCACCTTTGCTCCGAGTTAGTTTAACTTTTAGCCAATGTTTACTAGTTGATGTTTTGGTCTGATGTCGTGGTTTTCTTTAATGATTTTTTCATGTTTTCAAACAAGCTTTCTAGTAAAAATTTCCTTTACTGTATTCTTCCAAATAGCATAGTAAACAATTCTTTTTATACGTGTATTATAAATCACACTTTGTTTTAATGCGTCAGGTCTAATGAACATTTTTAAAAACACAATTAACTTAATTAAATGTCTTTGAAAAAACAACTTCCTGAATGAACTGTTTTCTCAAAATCTACTTTCTGTATGAAATTATTTCTCAAAAACAATTTTGTGGATAAAAAAGTAATTTAAAAACAACTTTCGGGATGAAATGTTTTCTCAAAATAAGCTCTCTGAGTGAAATATTTCTCAAAAGCATCTTTATGGATGAAATGTTTTCTCAAATGCATCGTTCTGAATGAAAGTTTTCTCAAAAGCATCTTTCTGAATGAAATGTTTTCTCAAAAGCATCTTTCTGAATGAAATGTTTTCTCAAAAGCACCTTTCTGAATGGTGAATGTGTTTTCTCAAAAGCATCTTTCTGAATGAAATGTTTTCTCAAAAGCATCTTTCTGAATGAAATATTTTCTCAAAAGCATCTTTCTGAATGAAATATTTTCTCAAAAGCAACTTTCTGAATTAAATGTTTTCTCAAAAAAAAAAACTTCCGGCATGAAATGATTTCCCAAACCAAACTCAGCATAATTTTTCAGTTTTATTTTTGTCTATGATATTTTTTCCTCAAATGCACTTTCCGGAATTAACCATTGGGACTATTGAACTTTTGTGAATTAATCATTCTTTCAAATGCATTCTCTTGAACGAAAGTATACCTTAAAAAAATTCAACGTATTTTCTAAAATATATTTTCCTGAATAACTCTTTCAATTGCATATTTCTGAATGAAATATATCTTCATTAACTGACAAATGCATCTTCATTACGTAACTTATATTTTAATTAAAACCTGCATCAAAATAATTAAACATTAATGTATATCAGAAACCAAACCGAGCTAATTGGACGATAACTGACTATTCATGAAATTTAGTTCACTAATTCTTATACAACTGTTATGAGTATGATTATCAGAAATTGTCAAAATTAAACTTTCTGTGTGTGTGCCTATAGGCTGTTTTGAACCTTTAGCAAATTGCAAAACACACAGATTTGTTAATTTAAACCTAGACTAATCCCTATAGTTAGCATCTCTGGAAATTTTCCATCTTTTTTCCTCCATGCACATTGCGCAACTTCTTTATGTGACTTTTAATATGTAAAATGCTGAAGCTATTGCAGCTCCCGTAATTAGCAAACTGCATTTTTAGGGCTCTCTGGGATTATTATTCCCCATTTTCATTTTGAAATGCGATTTCCATTAGATTATTAGCGCAGGTAGCTTTTCTACGCTAATGCGAGGTCCTTAATTTATTCAGGCGGAATTCGGATTAACGCGTAATTGAAAAACCAAATTAAATTTGTAATCCTGAACATTTTCTCTGTTGCCATCTTTCTTAAATAGCCATTTTCCCTTTTAGCCTTTTTTGTGGCATCACAATGGCTGCTTGTTTTTGATAGGGCATTGGAGCTTTTAGAAACCCCCATCTCCCATTTACTTCTTATTCCTCTTTACCAACCTATTTTTTTTATTTTTTCTATATAAGGAGAAAATGCGCGTTTGCATATTTTATGTAGATAAGTGCATTTGGCTTTTTGGAGAATTCTGCTTTTGAAAATTTGCATTTCACTCCCGTGCTTTTCCTCTATCTTGTTTTTGGGGCCATCATCATCAAATTTATTGCCATCGAAAGAATGCTTCCTAGTGCTGCTTTGCTGGTCATTACCATTAACCGCATTTTCTACGTTAGGCAGAAAATATTTACTCCTTTTTATTGCTTTTGCAAGCGTTACGAAGAATTTGTTAAAAGAATTTTGTCATCTGTGAATTTCTGATTTGGCATCTGTGAATAATTCGTGCAATTTCCTACCAAGAAATGGGACGTGTCTTCGCTTTTAATGTCACGGATTTGTGACTCTAGATTTCAGGACAACCCATTCAAATCCAATTTTATAAATTACATGTGCAGAATTTACTTCCATTAGAGAAAAAAAATGAAACTTAATGAAAAACTTTAGTTCAGCGAACATTTCTATTTTGGATTTTGCTTATGAATTTGAAGCTAAAGTTTCATTTGTTGAATTTATAAATTTAATAAAAAATTTCTCTAAGCACATGTCTGGAATGGTTTTATTTCAATAGTTTATTATCTATGCTACAAATCCACATGTTTGTCTGATATCATATATAGCATTTGCGATCAATATGTCAAGAATATGTAAGCATTACATTAAAATTTCAAGGATATTTGAATCAACTATTGAAAACATCGACAGAAGAGTAGTTTTCTAACTCTGAAAAATGACCAGTCTCAAGAGGCAGTTTATGAAACCAGGTACATGTACAATTGTATATATATATACAGTGTATATAGGACAACGAGATATTAATCCTCACAATTTGTTTACATTTCAAAACTCATTGATATTTATGGCCATTACAAACACTCATTGACAATATTCGAAATTGTAGTTGTTCAACTCTGGAGAATGACCAGTCTCATGAGACTGTTTTGAATGTTTTGTAACTATTCAAATGGCAAAAATTGTATGAAGTATAGCACAATATAAAACAAGTATAAATTTCACAAATGTATTGATATTCATGGCCCTTTCATACAATTATTGACGATATAAAGAATTTTAGTTGGTCAACTCTGGAAGATGACCAGTCTTAGGCGGATGTTTGTCATCATCAAAAGGTGCAACAATGCCTTTTGCCAATTATTGTTTATACATGTATTAACGTTTACAATGTTTACATTCATACATATGTTGAAATGTAATAAATTACATCGATATTTTTTTCAACATCCTGAATAGCAGCTGCTCAACTCTGGAAGATGGCCAATCTTAAGAGACGGTTTAGTATCAGATGTGTATCAGTAATTGGCACAATATACATGTTGAAATTCCAAAAATTCCATCGATATCCATGATCAT
>JAQGAO010005745.1:0-13185 GCA_034697705.1 Ommatoiulus sabulosus
ACGGTTTAGAAGATGGTAACGCAATGACCTTGAAGTTACATTCCAAGGTCACCGAAAATACGCTCATTTGAAAGCGCGCACCTATCTTACTAAAATACCACAAACTCAGATTTTTACCTCCAACACAATCCAAATAAAAACATGGAAGTGGTTATAGAAATCACCCAGTATAGCCTACTGTATCGAGCCACCAAAACTCAAATGTCCTATAATTATTGGTTAAATTGGTTAAAAATACTCCATATTTTCACCCAAAAATATCAGTTTACATTTATAATAATGCAGTAGTAGCTTTAAATGAAATGCCAACGTACCAGTAGTTTGCATCAGATAAACACGCCCAAAATTGGCCAGAGCTCCAAACACAAATATGACTAGTAAAAACTGTGAGACAGATGTCAAATTTGCCTTCATCGTTATTGCATCTGATGTGTAAATAATATCAATAACTTTTCCCATGCAGAATGGAACAGCCAAAGTCACCGATGATGATATTAAAAGTAGTCCAATTGCACCTGTAAATGAATAATAAAGATATTTTACAAAAATAATACAATTCTATTTAGATAAAAAATTAACTTAAGAGAATAATATTAAATGAAAGCTTCTTACCTACAAGTCTCCATTTTTCATCCTTAGCCAAGGAAAACAGCTTTTTGATTTCTTGCCGTGAATTTAATATTAACTTTCGGTCTTTGGGAGAGGTTTTTAAAATTTTACTATTTACATTTGTACTTTTTGATTTTAAGCTAACAAATACATTGAAAAACCTATTCGTCCGACAAAACAGAGGGCGATTCACATTATATCCAAGTCCAGAGAACCTGCAACAGTGTTGTGGTGTCTTGCGCAGAGTTTGGCAAATTTTTGGGAAGTTATAAACATAGGTATGAATTGATAATATAGATTTTGTAGACCTAATGTATAAAATTGGTAGATTCATATTTTAATTAAACTTAATTAAACCAGCCGTTTTTTTCTGATACATATAATACTAGTACAAAAATATTGCATAAGGATAAAAAAATAAATTTCTTACAGAAATCGACATTATAATATTAGTTGCTTGCTGGCAAATGCAAACATATGTTTCAAAAAACGAGATCAACTTAACATTGAAACCGCAGCAACGAAATGAAACTGCACATATAGCCTTATCCAAAAGTTGAAAATACAATGAAATGTTATAAATAACTTTATAAATATTTATATATAGAAATGAATACGAAATGCACATCAGCTGATTGCAGTTTGGACGTTGGATGAATCAACAAGTACGTATACGTTGCTGGAAATGTGAACCAAATTCCTCTCCGACTTATTTAAACGTGCTTAAATTGAAAACGTCACCCTACAAAACAATTAAAACATGAAGTTAGTTACAGAACAGTTACAAATCAAGGCGAAAATTAACAAAAAAAAAAAATATCCAAACGTGACCTACAAACCTCAGGCATATTGTGCCAAAAAAGTAACGTCTGCTCTCAGCCGTTGGCTAGCGGCACCTAGCAGCTAATAATTTTGTATGACGTCAACACGTTAGTTTCTTTCTCGTTATCAGTGACACTCTGATTTCTGTTAAAAGATTGGTTTTCTTTTGACATATCTATAAAAAAATAAAAAATAAAGGATGTCAGAATCTTATGGTAGGTAGCGGAAAAATTCACATTTCTCCTATATCTTGATGTAGCGTCTCTAATATCATATCCCTTGAGAACGCGTGCACTTGAAATCCGGACGTTTGAAACGCATGAACGTGTTTTTTTAGTTGATATTATTTGTAATTGATCAAATCTAAAGTCAAGGTTAAGATTGTTCAATGAAATTTTGATATGCGCATCCTATCAATTGCTGAAACAAAACCACGCGAACATAAACATTGCAAGATATAATCAGCTGATCGATTGTTATATGCTTATAAGATAAGGTGTGGTTCATTAATATCTGATAATTTGTAAATTATTTAGAAAAGAAAACGTGTACAAAACATTCCTGAAAGTGACATCAGTGATACCTTTTCCCAGCTTGAATGTTTAAAGCCATCATTTCTTGAATTAGCACGTTTGAGATTCGTTTAGCATATTATACTTGCAAGCATGTTCGAACTGCATGCCCTTGGCATCATAAGATTATTTTGTAAAAAAAATTAATCAAGGGAATAATCGAAAGAAACATTTTTAAATCCGATATTATCAGAAAAAACAAATATAAAAGCTATCTATATTCAGATAAAATAGTCTGTTGTCTAGGATATCTTGCTGCAACATCCACTTTCTTTATCAACATTGTGATGGCTTTGAGCTAGGGATTTCTGATAAAATGATTAAACAATGCGTTCACAAACCTATAACGATGCAACAATCAGGTTGCGGGTGCCATTTTAAATAAAAAGTTTAGTTTACGCAGCGTTCATGCATGCTTCTGTTTACGGGACTCGGCAATGGCTGAATTGGATCAATCTTCAGTATTTACTATAAAAAGTCATTTCGGTACACAAAAGTGTGATTTAGATTTTGCTGGAAAGGTTACAGTACGATTTGACCAAAGTTGATTATTGCCCTTATAGATTTCCTATTCAAGTTCTTGGTAATTGGAAGTGCTGGCACAGGGAAATCTTGCCTATTGCATCAGTTCATAGAAAATAAATGTAAGTCTCTATATATCCATAATCCATATAACAATTCATGATTGGTTACAGCTAAACTTTTTCGTTTTAGTTAAGCAGGAGTCGAATCACACGATAGGAGTTGAATTTGGTTCTAAAGTTATAAATGTCGGTGGGCGTTCAGTTAAACTTCAAATCTGGGATACTGCTGGACAGGAACGATTTAGGTATAGGTCTTGCTCGATATTAATTCAAACATTAGTTATTTAGACGGTAAAATTAACTATATTAAAAAAAATACTTAAAGGGCAGTGACGAGAAGCTACTACAGAGGTGCTGCTGGAGCTCTGTTGGTTTACGACATCACGAGCCGGGAGACGTACAATGCCCTCGCTAATTGGCTGATGGATGCTCGGACGTTGGCTAGCCCAAACATCATAATTTTAATGGTTGGCAACAAGAAAGATTTGGATGCAGATCGAGAGGTAACTTTCCTGGAAGCCAGTAGATTTGCCCAAGAAAATGGTAAGCGAAATCCACGAGCCTACATCTACATCTCTACACCTTCCTACATCTCTATTCTTTTCTTGCCTGCAGATTTAATGTTTTTAGAAACGAGCGCTTTGACTGGCGAAAATGTTGAAGAAGCATTTTTGAAGTGTTCCAAGACCATTTTGGCCAAAATAGAAACTGGTAAGTGTACATTGAACATTCACAAAGCTTATTCTTGGCGAATGCCTTAATTGTTAATTATTTAAACAATGATGGCTGTTTCCTGTTTCAAATTAGATCTATTAAACTATTTGTTGGCAGATAAATATACATTTAAAGCTAATCATCCAGATTAAAGATTGTGTTTCAAAATTAATCAAAAAAGAATTGATAAGAGATTGAAGAAAGTTGAAAAAGTACTTCTTGAAAATTAATTTAAACCTGCATGTCAAATTGAAAACTGCAGCTTCTAACAAATTATGCGCAAGATTGTTGCATTATCGCCAGAAATACATTTTTAACTATAGTTTTGTACGATTTAAAGGAGAACTTGATCCTGAACGAATTGGGTCTGGTATTCAATATGGCGACGCTTCCCTTCGAAGGTTGAATCGAACACCTCATCGTAGCAGCCAGCCAGAATGTGCGTGCCGAGTGTAACGCGCACCGATCAAATTTAAAGGTTCAACTCGAGTGTTTCATATTGTATTGCGCTAAAGGTATTCATCTCATAGAGAAATATAACAAACGTTTCAATGCACAAATGCTAATTTTAAAACTAAAAAAAAAATAAGTGAATGAAAAAAGACTGGAAAAGGGATCCTTGTATTGGCATTCCTCGTGTGATTTAAAAGTTGAATGTAGATCATTTGTTTCCTTTTGACAATTGATGTGCATCATTATAATAATATTGTAAATATATTAGATATCCATTCATTGTTTCCAGAAGAGAAGTAGGTCTTCTCCGCAAATTGGAGAAGAAATATCAGTATGATCACTGGCCAATAATAATAGTTTTAAATTGAAACTTAAGCAGGGTCAGGATACATATGCATAAAAATGTGTAGTAGAAATGTGGAGTTCCTCCATTCCCCCCTAAACACCAAAGCTTTGAGAATGCAAATCCACTAGATGGGTTAAATTTTTCTGCATAAATGCATAATTAACGCAGCAAAATCTATCTAGGATCAGTCAGCTCCTTTAAAAAGTTGGTGGAAAATCTTAGTTGTAACTAACTTCTTATTTTGATGCAGTATTTTTTGCTACCTGGTTTCAACTAATCACTTTTTATGGGAGGGAATAGTCTTAAAATAAAGGACCACTTTTGTTATAATTTATTTTTAAATACTATTAAAATGTACTTAATGAGGACGAAATAAAGGAAAGGATTATTCTCTTCTCAATACTGCTTCAAAATGCAAGTTAAAAATTGTTACCACTATTTAAATATTCTAGAAATCCAATTTCTTCAACTGGGCTTGTTATTGCTTATCCGATATTTTTGTATACTAAGCAATGGGCAAAACATAATTCATTTATAAAATTACTTTTGGAAGGCTTATAAAACGGGAATTAAATTTTATTGGGGGTGGCGAATTGCAGACTCATTTTGAAGTTGCAGTCGAGTCTTTCCGTGCTATAAAATATTTCTTTTTTTGTATAATTGTGTGTCGGCATTTTATTAAGCATTTGTGTGCATGTAAGTGATACCCCTTTTAACCGAGTTATTTGAAACCTAATTTAAATTTATTTTTTAAGAAAATGTGGGTTCATGTTGCTGAGATAGGATTTTAAATGTAAAATTGTAAATAATAAAAATGCGGAGTGTCTAAGAAACCCTACAAAAGGTCGTTTCACACTATTTATTGATTGCTCTCTCTATGATAATTTAATCAAATTTAACCATTCTGGTTTGACCATAGAAGAGATAGGCATGCGAATCTGCTAAAATTCACAGGGTTGCCCCAGAAATTTCATTTTTAACTTCCAAACTTTTCCAGGTTAGACAAAATTTGACTAATTTGTAATACGTTGAATTTCCCTGACTTTTTCATAATGTCATTCTTCCCTGCCTTCTCCCCGATTTTTCCTTACATTTTCAAGGTCTGGGGGAACTTAAACTATACCAATGTTTCCTTTTCTTGTCATATTTCTCAGATAATTATTGCACGTGAATTACCAAAGCTCTGCCTTTAGTTTACTGACTAACCAGGATTCAGAGGAGTAATTAGTGGTGAAATTCTAAATTACAACTTGTTGTACTAATTTAAACTAAAACTGAGGTGGAAACTCGACCAAATCCAGTTTAAATCAGAGTTGGATACGACTAATTATGTGTAATGATTATGATCCGCAAAACCTATTCGATTAGGTTCGTTTCGTAAATATTCACGAAATCAATCCATACTGAGCATGCCCCAAAAAGTGCAAATAATCACCAGAAATTTAGGATATTAACTCATTTTATTTTGAAATATTTTTCACGTTAAAAATCCATTTCCAACACCTCAACAATTAAATATGGGCACGAACCAAATTTCGCAAGAGAATAATTAAGGATACAAAATGTACAAAACTATTGCGATGAGAGACCCATGTCCATGCAACGGTCAAGCCACTTGTGTATTATTAGTGTAACTGACTGGACAATGCGGCAGTGCTACCCCCAGTGCTGAAGTTTATATATTGTCACGAGGAAAAATTAACCCATGTGAAACCATCCGTAACTTCCCCATTGATTGGTTGGTCCATAAATACCACAATTTAACCCTTTAATTAAATTGAATCGCCCTTAATTCCAATATACACAAACACACACAGGGAGGAAGTAAGAAACTGTCCCTACATGCCAAGTAATAAGTAAGAAACAAATCTTGACTCAAATATACAGACAACAATTGTTTGAACCTCGAACGAGCACCAGTGAGCAAGAATTTTCTCCAAAAATTCATTGCCAAGCATGGCACAGAGATAAAAATGCACTTCCAATAAACTGTCTCCTATCTATTGGCACAAAGGCAAATTAAAAGAGTAAAACATAAACGTAAGACTTCAAATGAAATAATTGTGAAACTGTCGTTTTACGAATATGTTGACATACCCCATGTAGTGGAGTAAGTCCATGCTTTCAACGTTACAGGAAGCTATTCCACAGATGCCGAGCTGAGGGATACTCTAGCGATTAAAAATAAATTTCCCCAATATTTTTCCACAAAATCTTAGGCGCCCAACTAAACATCAAGTGCTTGCATTTAAACTTTAATCATATTACTCTTAGGAAAAGGCGAGTATGAAGGCATTGAGTGGCTTAAGCAGAACTTGAGAAATCCAGAGTACCAAGTACAAACCAACAATTAAACGCTGTAAAATACCTCAACCATAAAAGTTTGTTTTATTCAAAAAACACTTATTTGTGCCATGATTATCTCCGCTGTCTTTGCACATGCGAAATGCTTGCTCAAAGCACTGTTATAGTTTGAATATCTGTATAATTTTAATTTTGGTTGAAAAACCATTTCAAAACCTTACTGATTTTACCAGCCGCCTAATTTCCTAGTTTCAGTGAATTGTTAATACTTTTACTAGCTTTGTTTACCTGATTATTATCATTAGCACCCTTATCCATGAATTGGCTCACTGGAGTGAGTTAATCATCAACAATACGTCTTCTTGAGGTATATTACAGTGTTTAATTGTTAGTTCAATTCCAACCACTTGATGATAGAAGATAAAGTACAAACTAAGGCATAATCTTTGTGGTTTTTTATAAGCTTGCTAGAACTAACAAGTTAAATAACATGGGAATAATGAAAATTACATTGGGAAATTTCTTTACATTTTTGATTTTCTTATAGAAGTTGATCAGAAATTCAAGCTAATGAAAACTCGATAATTTTCATTATAGTTTGCTACAGTAACATGAAAATAATTTAAAATCATCCACACTAGTTTTTCAAATTTGTCTTTTAAAGAACCGGCATACCCTGGTTTCACGATAGATTTCAGATAACGAATGTCACAAGTGCCATTCAGGTGAATCAACTGATGCAAACACCAGGAATTGTGGAGATGCACCAACGTACCTTGAAATGAGCAAAGCACCGTGAAGTGGGGTATGCCTCAGTAAAATTTCACATTATCATTTCTGACTTGAGATAAATGTACAACTCATCCCAATGATATTTTATTATTTATCGTAACATGTTTACTCGGTGACTCTGAATTAAATTCAACATCATACTCAATGCCCCAGTCATAAACTAGACATTAACATTAGTTGGCAAGAGTAAGGGCAGGAGTGGGATGGGTCTATTAGAAATTGTTAATTGCAAAACAAAACTAGCGAGCATTTTTAATTGCAGCTTGAAAATCAAGAATAAATAAAACACAGAGATTCACGCCATTCATCTTAATTCCTATGGCACTGCAGAGCTACATAAATTCAAATATTGACATGTTTTTTTGTATACTTTTCTAAGGTGCAAATTCATATAATTTGCCTCTAAACTCAAAAATTTAGGTGACATTAATGCCCTTGCAAAATCCTAAAAGTACGATTCCATAACGAAATTCCTAATTTTTTTTTACCTAAACGTTTATAGCCATTTTCGAAATTACACAAATTTCCCTTTCACTTTCCTCTAGTCAAAAACTAGGATCAAGGATGCCGTAAAAAATCTTCACAAACTTGAGCTAGGTCAACTGCTTGGATATTTTGGGTCCCAAATCAACGTCACATCACTGTCCTGGATTACTGCCCTAGTTCAAAGCAATAGCACATTTGCTACTAAAGCAAAATTGAATTAAGCAAGAATTGGAAAAACTGCAATTACTGGGAAGAACTGATTTTGGAGGGATTTAAAAAGCAATTTGCGAGATGATGATGAAATTACCCGTGCTTATGTACCCCAAGGTGTGAAACATGATTTGGTAAGAAAATAAATTTCTTTGATTATATATAGAGCAAGTGATTGCATTAGGTGAGGATTAGCTAGAATCGAACGTTGCAGCCAATTCATTTCTTTCGCAGTGAGCGCACATCTTACTGCTTTCCAATTAAAAAAAAAAGAATTATAAGAACTTACATAACTAGGTTTACAAAGAAAGAATAGCAATGCAGTAAATTGTCATGGAAATTTAAAGTCAGATTATGCGTGGCCTATTTCAAAACCACTGCATTACGAGTTTCCCAACTTCAGCAAGTGAAAGACAAGAAAAATGATAAACAGCTTGTAGTTTTGGCCACACTGAGATGCGCGTGAATTGATCGTATATTCAATGCGCATTTAACAAAGGCTCGAGGAAATGAACACCGCTCTGAGCCGATTAAATTTAGTAGAGCACATATACAGTACCATTTGTTTTGAATTTCAGATCACACCACTTGACATCAGAATGCAGCAAAAAGAGATGGGATTCTATTACAAACAAAGGCTTACGGTATGCCACTTTTACGCATGACGAGGGATTTAATTCTTGATGGATATCACAGCAAATGACTGTGATAGAAGATTTCGGATTGGGATCAATCAATCTTATCATTGAATTTCGTAACTATAGATGCATCTCGTTAAATACAATGACAATTTCTTACAATAAAGAATACAAAATGAATGACCCAAACAATGGATACAGTTCTCATGAACATTAGGTTTTCTACACTTTTTTTGAAATGCCAAAGAGAATATGGTAAATTATTGCTAATTTTCTTCCAAAATAAAGTCATTATTATGGAAAAATCAAATAAAGAAAAAAAATGCCACTAACCATAAACCAAAAAAATCGTGGACAACTTAAAATAAGAAATCGTGAACAGATTATTAACGGAGAGAAATCAAATTATGAGGATAAATACTGATAGAGAGTTAACGAAACAGTGAGGGCATCCATTCGGATAGTGGAGATTCTGTTAAATAAAGGTTCAACGTTAGCTTGCACATGCACGGTACACACACGTTTCCCGTCTAACTCACATGTTTTCATCAATTTGCACTTCTCTTTTCCTAAGGTTTTCATCAAGATGTCTTTGTTTTCCCATTGACTACTACTTTTGTTGCCGCTTTGGTTGCTGCTTCCATGGCGGCATTAGCCGCCGCTTGATACACGTCTTTTTTGATGATGTTCACATAAACTGGCCTCATGAGCTACAAGAAATCCACAAAAGTTTATTTTTATACATGTTTGGAGTTTTTGGGCAAACGAACAACTGATTTTTTGATTATTTGGGACGGTGGCAATTGGTCTTTATGCCAATTACTGCGAGTATTGCAATAACTTATGTTGTCCAATGACAGGAAGTGGCTTATTGCCATTCAAGAGTACAGAAAATTTCTAACAACAACGATCAATGCAACATTAAAACAAAAAACTGCATTCCCTCATTACATTAATGATAATGCTTATTGATAGACCATACTTGAGCGTTACACAACGTTCCATTTAATCATTTATGGTACTAAAATTAATTAGAACATTAATTAAAATAAAATATTTCACCTTTTCCCAAGTTAAGTTTGCCATAAGATCTATTTGCATTCCTATTTCCCGCATGTCACCGCTATACCTACAATGCAAAAAAAAAATAAACTAGCGTTAACACAAAGAATGTTTACAAACAAAGTGGTAGTGATGAAAAACACCGTGAATTTCTCACCTGATGTAAGCCCAAAGGCACAATGTAAGAAGAGCAATGCCCATGGTGAGATTTGCCAAATTGGCAAAGCCATATAGTCCGATAAAACCAAACAATCCGGACAACAGGTACATAAGAAATATGACAGCAAACAAAACCGCTGGGGTACGAAACGCCTTAAATAGGTTTTTGCTTTCATTCTGCCTCGAAAAGTTTTTAAACGACTCATCAATTTCCTAAAAGATCAAAAAAACTAATGAAGAATTGAGCTTTCTACAACTGGGTCAACTTTATACAACTGCTTCAACAAGAAACAATTTTTACCGAGGCCAGCTTATCTTCATAGGCAGCCGAGAATTCGTTACCACCCATTTTCCTTGTATTTCTAAACGTTTCCAAAGCCTGCTCCTTTACTTTATCCTGTTCTTCTTGCAATAAACGAGAACTCAGATATGGACGGTCACCTCCACAAACCTTAAATTAAGATCACGAATCCAAAGATATAAATAAACTCATAACTGTATAAGACATATATCAATAGGCTTTAGGCTTATACTTTTTCCATTCCATTGACGTACACATCTTTAGCACAAGCAACAGCAGCAAGGTTGTTCGCCTCTGCAGTAGCCTGAAACATGCAAGAGATAAAATAATGCCACAACGTTTCAAATGTGAAGCACTTTTCAAAAGGAATTGTAAAAATAACAATTTCAAAATTCTCAACATGTTTTCAGTATTTTATCATAATGAGCCTACTATATTAGGAAACATGAGAAGTTTTTAGACAAAACGTAGCAACCCTTACAACTATACAGAATCTGTACATTTCCCCTTACTTGTAGCATAGATTTTGGCTCCGGAAGTTGATCACCTTGGTAGATTTTAATATAAGCCTATGGGTTTAAAATATAGCTTGCTTAGAAACAAAGAAATAAATCAATGCAAATGTTAAAGGGATCAAAATTTGCGGATTCTTACCTTAAAATATTCCAGTAATTCCCGTGCTGTAATTTTCTGCCCATTAATTTCCTTCAACACCAAATTCTCAGACTGCAATAATAAAGGCACTAAGACACGCAGTTGTTTCTTGAAATCCAATTCAATGTCTGATAATCTGCCATCAAAACTGGGGTTTGTTGCCACTCGAAGGCCAGGATGAGGCATCAGAAAACAGCTAATGTTGTTGAAGCAAGATCTAATATGACGCCTCAGCTGCTGCAGTTCAGGATGTTGTTTGTCTGAAATCTAAATAGCTCCGTGTTTGAGGATTTCCAACATTTTAGCTCATCGAATGCGTTTGAAATTGTATAGGCATGGATTTACAAATAAATTAATGAATAAGATAAAATTCTGCAAATTTGTACATATTTACCTGCAATCTACGCTCCAGAATTTTGATGCCACCGTCCGTGCCATAGTCTGCTTCATATGGAAAACTCCAATCCCGCACTAAAAACTGCAGCCTTTGGAATGGTTTTTCAGTACCATCTTCCATTGCCAAGCGACCATATTCAGTGAAAAGCTAGGATTTTGAAATAAAAAGAATCAATGGCATTGGTATTACATTATAACACAAACGAAAAAAGAGAGAAAATTATCTGATTCGTTAACACACCTGCAGATGCTGCAGATCATCTTCTTGAATATTTTGAGATAAGTTGTAAACCTTCATAAATAAAAATGAACGAAATTATAGAGCATTAGTTAGCTATTAGCGAATATCATGACAGTCAGTACAAATGCAATGATTTCCTTCACCTGTACAGAGCTAACCATCGTGCTCAGAGCAAACACAGTTGCGCAATCTTTGACCGTGGATTCGCTGTCGAATGCGCCTTGCGTATCCAGCAGTATTACCGCAACTTTCTCCCCATTTGGAAGAGGAACGTTAAATACTTTGCTCCACATCAATATGCCAGTAGTATCTCGCTCAGATCCTCCTCGCCAAGTGAACCCACTTAACGGGGCATCAGCATAGTCATCTCCCATCCAATCCGGAGAACCCTACAAAATTAAAATTGCTAGTTTAGGTAAAATCTGCTAATATAAGCAGGGATAAATGTTGGAAAAAGTTGACAGCCAAACATTGTCCAATCCCTTTTTTTTATTAAATATTTATTACGATTAAATTTGGTACATGAAATAAAATTATTGAAGCACGAGTGTGACATTTGCGACAATACAGCTCAAGATGTTTTGTTATCAATTTCAATTGGATTTAAGTCAAATCCAATTTAACTCAAATTCCAAAATTAAAATTGTCAGTTTACGTAAAATCTACTAACATTAACAAGGGATAAATGATAGAAAAGTTATAAGGCCAAATGTTGGCCATTGTTTATTTTTTTATTATTAAATCTTCAACACTATTAAATTTGGTACAAGAAATAAAATTAGTTAAGCACGGGTGTAACATTTTTGACAATATAACTCCAGCTGTTTTGTTCTCAATTTCATTTGGATTCAAGCCACATTTTTATTTTATTAGTACAGAGTTCATAAAAATGATAATATCCAAATAGATTTGTTATTCTTTACACAAACGTTTAAAACAAGATTTCTTTGAATACCTGAATAGATAAAAAAATACTTCAGAAATGATACCGCTAACAGATGTTAAGTTTCAAAACCTGACCTATTTATAAATTGTCAACATTTAGAAAATTCAAACATACAAACAGACAATTTTTGTATGATACATTTCCTTTTTGTTTATTCCAGCAACGATGGACACTTTATCTGCATAGATTTCAAAATGTTAATATTTTTCAATAAGTTTGACTTTTGAAAATTCAAAATTCTGTGATAGTCTTGCAGCAAACTGTGGTTAAATATACTTTGCTAAGGTTTGAATATTTCTCACCTCATGTTCCAGATAACGCAGGAAAAAGTCCAGCAAAAATGATTTTCCTTTGCGAAATGCTCCAGCTACAGATAGCACAACCACATGTTTATCCCTGACATCATCCTGCAGCAGAATTTCCTCCAATGCACTCTCATTCAGTTCAAATACATGATCATCTTTGGTGTTTACTATCTGAACAGGATGATGACCTTTCATAGTTTCAGGCTCTGAACATTCACCTACACAATAAAAGTTTGAATAAACATTTTAATGAAGTTTATTGGCATGCAGTGAAGTCAAATTCAAACTAGACGACAACCGACAGGAAAGATTAATCAAGAGTCGACTCAAAGTACAGCTAGTGCATGGGAAAAAAAAGTGAATATCATGGTAGTCATGTTTAAGATAAAGCATACCCTACGCGATTACAAGTAGGCCTACAGTTACTACGCACAAACTCTTGAAATTTCTTTAGATAGTATGGTTTTATCAACTAAACACAGGATTTCCAATAAAAAAAATAAACTACAAGGAAAGTTTAAAGTTAATTCAAGTTCAATTTAACAATGATGTCTAAGTCGATCGCAACTGACGTAGGAGCTTTCTCCTGAA
>JAQGAO010005746.1:0-13183 GCA_034697705.1 Ommatoiulus sabulosus
CAGGTGCGTCTTATACTCGTAATTAATCTTATCGAAATTTTTAAAAAAAAATTGCTTAAAAATTAAGGTGCGTCTTATAGTCCGTAAAATACGGTAGATATTTCCAAAATGAGATTGAATTGTTATACAAAATCATCTATGCAATAAGGAATATATTTGTTTAACAAACGTATTCTATTAAACTAAGTTAGCAAATGACTGAATGAAACAGGAGACTCCAAAATTTAGTTTGAAGTTACTATTAACTTTGATATTCTTTTTTGAATAATTGTTTTTTTTTGCAATGAAATCATTTGAGGAAAATGTGTTACATATTAATATTGCCAAAATGATGTTCAATTTCTGTATTGAAATTGAGATAATACAATTAATAACCATACTAAGTTCCCCCAAACTTGTGAACATATTAACTACTGCATTCTAGTCCTTCATGCACCACAAAGTTATCTATCTTGGAAAATGTTGTTCCAAATTATGACAGACAGTGTTTGTTGTTACTGTCAAAGCTAATTTGCAACATTTGGCTCATCACCAGCAATACCATTTTTTGTTTGTAAATTTGTAACTATTAAATGTTAAAATTTTATTTCATTTTATATACGAACTTGTATAAAGGTTTATTGTCTCTTGATTAGTTTTTTAATTTTATGTGATCAATTTTAATGGAATCCATCTTCAAATGGTTGGGGAAAACTAAACTACCTGCTGATAAGCACGACCTGATTAGAGACATGCTTGTGAGGTCTTGACCCTTACAAACATGTATGGAGAGTAGCAAGAATTTCAACTACAAAAGAGTAATAGTTTGAAATGAAGGTCGTGTCATCAGGTTTTTTTTAAAGATAATAGGAAGACATCATTATCTTGAACGTTGATAAGGCTAACAAGATAATCGCAATGGTTACAACTAACTTCATTTCTATAAAATGGGCACCTACTAAAAGACCCTGATAAAATAGTTATGATTGTGATAACCTCCTTACAACTTTTTTTTGTAAAAGATACATCTCAAAATATTATTCGTGATCTACGTTAAAAATATTTACTCTAAATTACACGCTGAATGCAAAATGCCAATAAATAGACTTTGCATTTGTGTTTAAAAAACAAATGAAAATGCGCATGGTTTGCTCATGAAACATGATGTTAAATTTGACATCAATAGAAAGACTTTTTCATATCCAACCTCCAAAACGTAAATGCTGACGTCTCCAGCTCTAACAGGTTTTTGAATATTGCAAACTTATGGCCATATCAATTTTCAAATGCATTTGATATAGTTGATACAAAATATTAGCAATTTTACAGTATTTGTAACCTATATCAGATACAACTATGATTGCACGTACATACCTATTGTTTTCAGAGTGAACGTGCTAAATACAGCAAATCGACTCCTAATTGACTATCCAGGGTTGGATTGACCAGGTTCTTTTACGGATAACTCATTGTTGAGACATGATAGCCATGGGAAATGTTTTCAATTTTTTAAAATACAGTAAATCTTTCTCAAAAACCAGTTGATTTTTCCAAATTATACAAATTTTCTGAAAACTGTATTCTTTTACAAATACAGGTTTTCTAAAAAGTGAACACATGAATACTATTTTGCTTATTATCTGTCAGTTATTTTTTATTCCATTTAGCAGATTATTCAGAGTTATCAGGGTAGGCCTAAAAGTGCATCGTTATTATCCGAAAACTTTTGATTGTAATTTTTGTCCGTTTTCTGGTCGGAAAGAAAAGATAATTATAAAAAAAAACTAAGGAAAATTAAGCAGTATCTTGACAATTATCTTGTTGCTCAGAGTAAATTAGTCGAAACTATTTCTAGGTTGAATTTAATGTCAATATCTGGGCATGTCACACAATTTAAAAAGTTATGTCAGCAATGGCTTCCACCACTAAGATTCGATAATTATTATGATTTTTAAAAAAACATAATGCATGTTACTGTTTTACGTAAGCTGCTAGAATATCACCCATAACTTTCATGTTTAATTTTGAAGTTGTTACTAAACACCTTATTGAACAATGACTGCATTGTAAAAACCAAACAATGCAATATTTGTACAGTATAGAATTATTTTTAGGAGTGTATGTTTTTTTTTTTGCATTTACCAAACGGCATCCTTTATTCATTAAATTTTGGCTTATATTCTTTTTTTAAACGGCAAGCAACAAGTTATACATGTATGGGTAGGAGCACGTTGAAGCTTTTTATAGTCGCTTAGTGGTAAGCGTCTGCAATACCACTAAGCGACACTTGTTGGCAAGCGACTGGAAAACGCTTCAACGTGGTCATACCCTATACATGTAGTTAGTATCGAAGTAATGTAATAGAAATTTTTGAATAGATTTTTTAAACGTTTTTCACTACTTTTAAAGAAATTTCATGAATTAAAAACTTGAAAATGTACATGCATGTACTGTATTAGTGTTTTTGAAATCAAAAAAGACTTGTCAGCTGTCGGCAAGCTATGGACAAGGCAAGGACAAGGTCATAGTTGTGGCAAAGCTAGCAGATTTTCCCTAAACTTCAGTGGTCACCCTGCAAAAATGGCCGCTGCTCCGCCTGACACGAAATCTGACAACTGTGCAACTTCAAACAATTCATTTACAGAGGTTATTTCAGATAATCCGAATGACGACCAGGTTAATGATAATTTTATTATTAGCTCTCCTTATATTTCCGACTGTCATAGAACCTATCGTTGATTTAAATATGCAAATTCTGTACGTCTTCAACTGAAGAGTTCGGTTGCGACCACTCCTTCTGTCGATGGAAGTGTATCATCCCTTTTATTGGCCCACTTGAAATTGGATGAAGAGTTTCTGTTGGAGTCGAAAGATCTTATGGTCAGGGTGGATAATCCTGAAAAGCATTCGGGTGCATTCGAAAGCTACATTACATTCAGAGTATTGACCAAGGTACGTATGGTCGAGCGACGTACGTACTGTACATGTTGCAGCCAGATATATAGCATTGATCCCCGTCCAAAAACAGTTGCAACAATGACACGTTGCTTCAAAATTATTTTGCATGGGGGTTAACCGTAGTTTGATCGAAGTACATGTAAGATAATTAATTTTTGTTTTTGCCGTATTGTTCGGCATTTTGGAAGACACGTACATGCAAAACGTACTCAAGAGATCTAGCTGCCATTTCCACTGCCTCGCATGTGATAATTTGTCGCCACTTGCCAGCTAGGGTACACTATATTTGCGACATTGCTTGGTGGTTCTTGCAAGTTGCATCAGACTTTTTTTTGGTTCAAACTACATGTATATAGAGATGGGCGAGCTGAACTTCCGGTGAGTTTTCTAGTCAAAACTGGTTTGTTGGTGTTGAAATGACGAGTGTGAGCAACAATTTTAAATCTGAAAAAATCTAGCTGGACTTTAAAGAGAAATTATTTCCGAGTCGGTGAAACTAGTAATCGATTCCAATCAAAACTCACTCGACTGGGCTCTGCAGTTCAGCTCGCCGCGGTTTCTGGTTCAAACCAGACCGTCAACAATCTACATTTAAGTAGGATGATAGGAAATTCATATTTTGAAAGATACTATTATGATGGAAGAACCAGAAGCAAAATGACTCATTGTTTTTTATTTTGATTTAAACAGTGCGAGTCAGGTAACACGGACCAATAGCTCTATGGCCTCTTGATGTCGGCCACCATGCAGTGTTTGGTTGCTTTTCTGAAAAGTGCCGTTTGAAGGCACTGATGGAAGTAAAAATTGTTATTTTAACAATTTGGTGCTGACCAAAGATGCACCAAACCACAATAAATGCTACCCTAACGTTTTTGTTCTGAATTTTCACCTAATCTAACCTAAATTAACATGAAATATGTGCTAATCTGCCCTAAATCAATGTTAAATTAACAATTTTTATCAATTTACCCTAAATTGAAGTTAAAGTAACAATTATTACTTCCATCAGTGCCTTCTAATGGCATTTTACAGAAAACACCCCAAACACTGCATGGTGGCCAACATCAAGGGGCCGTATAGCTATTGGTCCATGTTGCCTGACTCACAGTGTGTATATACGCTCTGGCTAACAAAAAATACTGAGATTTGTGGTTCTAAACTCTATACTTTAATGATAAAATTCAGAATATGTCCAATTAGATAAATATTACTTACTTGTAGTTGTAGATCATTAATTGTACCCTAACATATAGAAACTTTGGATACGCTTTTCATCTAATATTCAAATATCTTCAATACGAATAGAATAGAGAGCCACCCCATTTTTTTCCTGTTATAGTTACGTAAATTCTGTTTGTGCGGTTAAATAGGAAGTCATGTGTGCTCTATCCAATGATGTTACATTTGACCTATGACAATTGTTTCACGGAAACGTGTGCTCAAACTTTTTTACCGTAACATCTAGGGCAAAATGTGAAATTAGGAAAAGTAAGAGGATGGTTTGATTGTATGTATTCAACTGATTTCGTCTTCATTGGCAATTATTTGAAGTTTCTACAATGTTTTGAAAACGGGGACAAATACCAATTGCTAGCTGCGCTGCAGCACACTGGTGCCAGAGGTGCTCCTTCACAGCACTGCACCAGTGTGCTGCAGCGCAGCTAGCACTTGATGTTTGTCCCTGCTTTCAAAACATAGTAGCAACTTCAAATAATTGCTATTAAGATATGCCATTTTTCCATTTTTAGTTTCAATCAGTATCCCAAAGTTGAAGGTTTAAAACCATGGTTGGCTGTTTTGACTTTGATTTTGCAGTTTTCCAAAGCTGGTTTCACACTTTTTGCTCCTCCTTAATTACCCAGACCTGAATGTAGATTATATTCATGAAGGTCATTGCATAAATCTCAACTTCAATCCAACCAAGAAGTTGATCTGCATGTATAGCATTTAACTTTTCTTAAACTACTCATTCCATTTTGCATGTAACCTCTGTAATGCTAGAACTTTCTGGCTAATAGATAAAGTAATTTGTTTTCAACGCCTATGTATGGTACAAATTGTAATGAATCAAAAATTTGGCTGGCTGTTTGTTTATAGCTTTGATCAAAATTAGGTTGTGAGAACTAACACCAGAGTCCAATTATTTTCCTTCACAAAATATTTATGGAAATGTTTCCTTTATTAATTTTAGACTACTCGTAGTAATTATGACAATCATGAGTATTGTGTTCGGAGAAGATACAACGATTTCATGTGGCTGAGGCTTAAATTGGAAGAGACAAATCCATCTCATTTGGTTCCAGTAAGTATCTGATAATTCTTAAATATTCGTCTAAATTGTAGCCAGTGTTTTTAACCCGAAAACTAATTAACTTGCTATCGGGTCTGGCAAAACCATGTCAGCTAAGCAAAAAAAGTAAACTTTTTTGACTCGATTTTTTAAAATTTTAAGTTTGTATTTTAAGACATTTAGTAATTAAATTAACATTATCGGCACATTTCTAACTTCTTTGTTTACTTACATAGTAGAAGTCCATTTTGTAAAATACTGTAGTTAATGTAAACATGCCCCTAGTTTTTGTAGTCAATAACGCTTTGTGAATCAGTGTATAAAATTAAAACCAATTGAGTACATATGTTTTGAATGCAGCGTTTTCCAAACTATAATAAACTAGCCGGAAAACCTGGTTTTGTCCGGGCTGTACAGACACAATTCAAATTAATTTCGGAAGTTGCCCATGGTCCTTTAATTATGCATTATTGTACCCTGATTAATTTGTATATCATAATGCACACCATAATGCTGAAAAGCCCGGCATTGCCTAGACCGTTACTAAAATTCTGATGGCGTCATCCAGTTCACTTCTTTTGATGACATTCCTAACATTTTTAGTGACGACATCCGTACGTTATTTTACGATTATACGTCACTGAATGAAACTAAATTATGGAAATGTACATTTTTTGTAAACATGGAGAGTGCGTATCTACTGTAAAAAAGGACGATTTGTGTAACTCGTATTTTAGTAGATTTAATCGGACATTTTGTTAAAGATTAATCGGACATTTTTTGAAAATTTAATCAGACATTCCCAGCCGACCTGCCACATACATACATCTCTTCTTTATATACATATGTACTGTATGTAGATTTACAACAACTTTCTATTTTTTTTTTCATTTCTGCTCCTGAAAAATAAATTGATGGCAACACTGCGTAACGCATATGTTTGTAGTGATTGCCATCTCTGGGATCAGCTGTTTGTCGTTCTTCCTTTGGGTTCTTTTTCTGTTGTTTTGGGCTTTTCAACTTATTAAAAAGAGATTTATTAAATATTCGAATATTCTGTAACATTGTTCACAAAACAATATTGCCTGTCTGATGGCTATACTACAGGGGGTTCATTCCCTTATTCCCCTCTGATAAGGGCCAAGGACCTGATGACAATACTTTTATATGGTTAATATATGAATACAAATATAGAAAGTTAATGTCTAATGTTAAATTCTAAAATATCCTGAATAAATGTGGTTGACTAAATCATGTAGGCAAACTACTCGCCAAAGTTAATTTGAATGCATTTTTTTAGCCATTACCGGAAAAGCTTAGTATGCAAAGACTTAGTCGCTTTAATGCTGACTTTGTGAAGACACGGATGAGCGCGTTGAATAGGTTCTTGACAAGAGTTGCGGAACATCCAGTCTTGTCTTTTGACAAAAATTTACAGCTATTTCTAGTCGCCAAACCGTTTGTAAGTGAGTTTTGGAGTATCCGTCTCTGTTCTGTTCTGTGAAATTTTTATTATTTGGCATTTTTATAGTCCTTAATTTTTTTAAGGAATTTGCAGCTCACAAGAAAGAAGGTCCCGGTATATTAGGCCGTATGACGTCTACATTTCATAATATAGCTGCAACATACATGATGAAGTCTAGAGCTCCGGAATTTGATCAGATGAATGAATACATAGAAAAATTTGCTGATAGATTAGGAAACATTGAACGTATTTCTCAAAGGATTAACAAAGAACAAAATGGTAGTTATCCATCAATTACATGTCACGCTTTGTATGGTCATTTTTAAACCAAATCCTATTTTGTATTTCAGATCATGTAACTGAATTAAAAGAGTTTCATCCCGTTTTTACTCTATGGTCAAGCTCAGAAAATCATCTAGGGAGAGCCCTGATTGCCTTGGCAACCTCGGTGGAAAAATGTGCACTTGCTCAACAAGCAAATGTATGTACCGTTTCTAAGAACACATTCTTGCAATTAATGTGCTGCCTTTATCTGTTAATTGATTTGAATTGAATTGAAATGTAGGTTGACAGCTTTGAAGCAGAATTAAGTCAACCTCTCAGAGAGTATATTTTATATGCTGAAGCCATCAAAGGTACTCTCAAACGTCGAGATGCCATGCAAATAGAATATGAACTGACAGTCGAAGAACTTAAAAGTAGAAAAATGGAAAAAGAACACGTAAACAATTTTTTTTTCATACTGCCACAAATCCAAAAAAATGCCTTATCATATTTTAAGTAACTATTATAACAGTAGATTTTGTTTTCCCTTATGTGTTTTCCACTTAATGGTTTGCTGATAATTATATCACCTTAATTTACTTGTTTATGGAAAAGAGAAAAAAAAACTGTCAGTAATACTGACAGAGAAAAATACTGTCAGGAGAACTGTCAGTATTTCCTGTTTTTCTATATTATTCTACATAGGGGAAAGTAAAATGTATCAGTCATAAATAGTTGCTTAAAACAAACTTAGTGTTTTTAGCATTGCATTTAGTGACTGCATAGCAATGTGTAAACCCTATATACAGTATATGTGGACAAGCCCTGCTTTGCCTAATGTTCAATTTATGAAAATTTTTAATTATTCTTATATTTGTTTTTTAAATCAATTAGAAATTGCACATGATTTTTACTATCATTTAATTTTGAGTTATATTTGAACACTTTTTATCAGTTTATAATACTGATCTTTATTTTTAATGCAACAAGGATAACAGGATGCAATCGAACGTGAGATTTGGTCATTTTTAGTTCTTATTTTGCTTGAGGGATGCATATTGCAGCTCAGTTTAATCTATTTTCAGGCCCAAATTTCAAATCCCCAATATTCAATAGGGGCTTTATTGGGAAAAGATCCTCAGGAGATTAAAAAGGACAAGGAAGACAAAATCGAACAAGTTATTACTTTTGTAAGTGTGCTCACGTTGTCCCAGTAGCCATTAACGGGTTTTTGATCGTTAACAAGTTACAAAAATACTTTGCTTACTGTTGCAGCATTTCAGATCTGCATTTTAGATTTTTCGACTCGATGGATTTTGAGACTAATTGATTTTTTTCTCATTGGAAATTCTTGACATAGGGTACGTTCATAGCAAAGCTGTTTTCAGTCGCAAGCGACACCAGTTATGAACGTTACTTTGCTATGATCCTACCCATATGCATTTCTGCTCAGGCAAAAATTGTTGTATTTCTTCTTTAGTTTTTTTTTTATAAAAAGTTAGCATAGAATCGTTTCACTAAGTGGTTTCATACAGTTTTTGCATTTTTATTTAGTTTAAAAAAATTACTAAAGGAACATTACATTAGGAAAAATATGTCTTTCGGGAGCTGCTTCTGGAGTAAAACCTGAAGCTAGGTTTAGTCATTTGACTGGAAATATCAATTTTATAAGCTCAAGAGTTAAAATCAGTGACTTTTTGTTGAAAAAAAACATCATTCTGAGACTAGATTAATTATCTTCATTCAGTGGTTTTCAGGAAGCATTATTTACACAACTTTAATGGAAACATCTATTGGAATCGATAATACAGTAGTATTATTCAGTTTTTAACGTTTTGACGATTTTCATTTGAACAGTTAACTCAACAAGCTGAAGCTAATAACGACAGGGTGGAATGTGCAAATGCCGATCTACGTGCAGATCTTGAGCGCTGGCATGCAACAAAACATAATGATCTGAAAACCATGTTTACATCCATGGCCAATAGACAGATTGAATTCTATCAAAAGGCAAGTTCGAAGCCATATTTTCGACAACTATTTTCATACAGAGTTTTACATATAGTTTATCTTTTGACTTCTTATTATTAGTGTTTGTCTGCTTGGGAAGAAGCCATTCCTTTGATTCGAGACACAGATGTTGAGTTTGATGCATCCTCATTGATAAATGAGGATTAATCTATGCTGTTTGCACCAAGAAACAATGCTGTGCCTTTCATTTTATTGTCATCCATATGTAAATGTGGTGGTAAGTTGATTATTTTGATGTCAAATTTTTGCCCATCTTATTCATTGTAAGGCCATTCAGGTATTATGATTGGCTGTTTGAAAGATCTGGAAAAAAAACTAATACTACTGTACTTATCTCAATGCCTATGATGTGAGATTGTCTTAAAACTGAGCGATTCAAACTTCTAAACATTCCATAAAATGTTTAGTACGTGCTGTTTAATTTTGCCATTCTTAAATGGTGACTAATTTATTTATGAACGCACAGTGCAAATTTTAATTGCAAATTTCACAAGAGAATCTCACAAGCGTTTTTCCACAAACCTTGTTTTTTACTTTTCGTCATTAGCTTATCCTATTAGAAAGACAGTTTTCACAAAACTCCCGGGCAAATAGTTTAGCAGTCCAATCCCCACATCAGCTATCATTGCCATGTTGTGATTTTCCAAAATCACTTCGACCAAGTGCAAGTATAGTCCGGATCTCTATAAATAGTTGTGAATACTCTTTTCCACCTGCATAATTTATCATGCTGTTTATGGTGGAAGTGCAACTGGACTACTTTGTCCATAAAGGCATAATTGACTTTCAGCCATGCCCAGTAGCTGATTGCATCATCTAATTTAAACGCCCTTTGTCTTTTAATGCCAATTAAGACCATTCATCATCCATCATTGCAGAGTCATGTCAATAGCCCTGTATTTGGACAATTTACCTTTAAGGTGGTGATAAATTCCACATCTGTAAATTTATGATAAATTTAGAAATACCCTTTTAGATAAATGTGGCTTCTGATTTTTTTCTCTTAATCAAAAATCTTTAGCATATATCGTTTATTTAAAAAAAAAAATTGTATCTAAAATACATAGTTTTTTAAATTAATTTTTTCTTCATTTTGTATTAATCATATATTTGGATTGCAATAATAGGATTGATGAAATGTGATGTAAGCAATTCTTATCAAATCGTTCATTTTCTTAGTTTTATCATAAAGGCATGAGGTTTAGCTAAGCCCTTTTAAATAGATTGGTGCAACCCACACAATGTTAACGCACTAAGGGGACTCGGCCCCTTCTGGCATGGTTAGTGTTGGTTAATTATTAATGGATTTGACGATTGGTGCAACCCCGTATAAATGAAACAAACATAAATATCATTTCAAATTGAATCTCTTTAAACGTGTACCGTTGTATTTGTATTAAGTTATTTAGTCATCTAGAAATACATGTTGTAACGAATAACTTGGTGGCACGTAACGTTAAATGGAAATATAATAAGAAGTTAGATAGAGGTTAATTTGCTTTTCATGAAATTAACCTTTTGTAAATTTTGTATTATTCTTGTTCAGTAACTTTATTGGGAATTATTTTTTTATGACACTGTTTTTGCTATTCTTTACAGTAATATACAATGTCTTTTCTTCTGCACTGATAAAACAAAAATAAAATCCTTGGCAAATGTTTGAATTGAGAGCTATGGATTTGTAGCCTACTTCACACATATAGCCTGCATACATGTATTTTAATGGTGTGCTTATGTCTACTAGTTTGCACTAATAATCATTTACTGCTTCATTTTGCAATAATGCAATCTTAATCCAATGTTGCACTGACTATCTGGGTTAACTGACTTATGATATTCACATTTTAAAGTAAGTTGCATTCTTGGACAATGCAACAGTACTTGGGATAATTTATAAACTAACTTTGATTTGTAAAATGCATATGCTGCACAATCTATAGCATTAATACTACACATTATACTTTATTGTACACATAATAATATGCTAATTTCGGGAAAACAGCTTCTGATTCTTATTTTTCTAGATTTTGTCAGTATTTAGCCACTCAAAATTCATTTATCATAGGTGAAACATATTGCAGTATCATTTTTCACAGTTAGCCAGATATATTGCGCATGTTCAAGTTTGGCACATGACTTAACTTTCTTTAAAATGTATACTTTATTTTAAAAGACATGGAATAATCACATATTGTATATTTCCCACGATTAGTGTTTTCCTTTGCCACCTATGCATATGAGCTTGATTAGCATAATATTTCCAGGAAAGTTGGAGTTGATTTAGGATGTCCTCTGACTTTCCCCTCAAAACACTCAACTTTAAATATAACAATTGTTTAAAGCGTGGTTGTAATACATTGCACCAGTTTCATCTTCGAAACAAAAAAGAAGCCGCTTAAGGTTTTCCCCTTTTATTATTATTGCTATTATAAACAGTCAATGTATGAGCAGAGGAAAATGTACACAAAACAATCCAAAATTATGAAAGACTGACTTCTCATCAGATATTAATATATAAGTTGCTTTTAAAACTTAGAAATGCCAATGAGTATGTACGAGCAGCTGTGTGAATGTACAAGTTCATTAAACTTTTCTAATATTTTACAATCGCCACATCACCACTGGGTGGGCCGAATTCTTCCAAGGAAACTCCTGGTTTGAAAAAAGAACTTTCCAGTTAGACATTGTCATTTGTTGGTGCCCAGAATTAAACAGCTATCAGATGCTTACCAGTAAAAATAGGTTCATTACTCAACACTAAGACGTCTTGCATTGGTGCACATGGTAGTTGCCACTTTTCTTGAAGGGATGCACATTTTTTTCTGCCAGGATTCCAGGGACGGGGACTAGAATTGTGAAGATGGTAAGAGGCACACGAGAGAAGAAATGTTTATGAGATAACCAGGTAAAATTAACTTACATCCGAGCTTTTCCCTTCAACACGTCAATTTCTTTCAAAGATTCAGTTTCTACGACCCGATATTTCCCTAAAACAAGCATCACTGTTATTTGTACACCATATTTCGCTGCAATGCCACAATATCTTGATACCTACCTGTCTGAATGTTCCACAAAAACTTGAAACCTGTCTCGAACTGCTTTCTTATAATCCCACTTGTATTTCTAGAAGCAAACAAAACTGATGTCATTACTCAATTATTTTGGGGAAATGACACTACAAGTTATTATGATTTATGCTATTGCTACACAATTTTTCTGATTGTTGTTTTACGCTATCGCTAGGTGCAACCTACCTCTGGCATTTAACGAGCCCCTTGTTTTTAGGCGTTGCCTGCACCAACATCACAGCCAATGCCAAAACATCACCAGTTTCGGCGAAAACCTGGTTATATGCAAAAATCAAATGATTAGAAGGGAAATTATTGCAACCTTTTTTAATAAGTAGGAATTATTCTCACATCAACAATTTGGACATCGTAATCAGTAAAAGCCTGATACTTTTGACCAGCTTCACTGCACAGCCGTTGAGCAGTTTCATGGAGGTATGGCTCAACATCGAAAGCAGCTTGTTGGACAACAATTGCGGGTCCCGTCTAATTGTACAATTAAAATGAGGACAATTTTCCAGGGTAATAACTGAAGCATGTCGAGGGGCGAAACATACCACTTCAGCAAAATTTGATGGGCATGGAACAAGGCGAGTTCCTGATGGCCAATAAACTTCAAATGAAAGACTGTTTTGGTAGGCATAATTTCCTAAATCTTCCTCATCTAAAAAGAAGCAATTAATTGTCAAATCTTCATTTATTTTCACATGAAGGCTTCTTTCATTTAAAATTAAGTTCCCACTGCTAGAAATGCAAAATTTTCTTCCAGATACAAATAGAAATTGCCTGTGACAAGTTTGTTTTGCCTTTTCCAAGATTTAATATCACTGCTATATTTCTCCCAATTACTTTTTAAAATATAAGTAGATAAAAAATAATTCAAAATAGAACTTGAAATGGTACACCGAATCTTTGCATGTGCCATTTTAATTAACTGCGTTATTTTTTTAAATTTTTTTTTTCAAATTATCTTGAAAATAAAATTGCAAATGGAAAACTTTTTTATCCTTAGTAGTCACATTCTAAAGTTCTATCATTACCAGCTAGCATTTTAAATACAGTAGAACCCCTCTAATCCGTCACCTTTGGGACTGGGGGTATGGTCGGAACGCAAAAAAGGTCGGATTA
>JAQGAO010005747.1:0-13183 GCA_034697705.1 Ommatoiulus sabulosus
GATAGGAAAGGAAGACGGTCATGGCCGATTTAATATAGGAACTATCCCAGCATTCGCCTGGAGAAATTGTGGGAAACTATGAAAAACCACAATCGAGGATAGCCGACCCGGGAAGTGAACCTGGGTCTACCGAATGCAATTCGAGAATGTTAAATTCTTAGCCACCTTGCTCGGTGATGTTGGGGTCCATTATATCCCCCCTGCCAAATGGTACTATGACATGACTGCAAGGTAATAGAATAGTACGTACTACGCTGCAATCGTCTTATATGTTATGTTTGCGAGTGACGCAAATGCATGTTAGTGTGTAGGCGATCTGACGCTATTCAATATCATCAATATTGTTTGTGAAAGTGTGCAGGATGCAGCAAAAGTCATTCGGACTCCGATGCAGTAGCACCCTGTTGCAAAAGTGTCGTAGCAATGATACAGCTGTCAAAAAATGGGGATATGGCTGTGTAAATAAACTGTCTATAGCTTTTAATAATTTCTGTACACTGTAATTCCCCAATCCCCACAGAAATTTGGTCTGTACGGTGGCACGTATTACAAATTGTCAGATGTCAAGGGGACAATGGCATTCAGTTGCCAGTTTGTCGTGTTTGCATCACGCTATCTCGTAATTTATTTACGTCCTTATCGCTGTGTCAACAAGAGGAAATTGTTTTCCTTTTTGAAAAACTCTAAAATGAAAGTAATCCCAGACCTAAGCTATGAGAACTATAAACACAAAAGATTAGGAATAAGCATTGAAACTACAGTACCTCGCCACATAAATTTTCCAATGTAGGCCTAAGACGCGTGCCTTATGCTAATGTTGAAATTAGGATTTAGATTCATTAAATGCTAAACTCTTTTAAATCTACATAACCCGAGATATGTGCAATGGGTGAATTTACTGCCAACTTCTAATTTAATCTAAGGAAAATATTGGAAAATTAACTGTTGCTCGTACATCGCCGAGTCTACGTGAAGCGATTACGTAGTTTCGATAGGCGATATTTGTATTTACGTAGCTTAAAATTCCTTTCTCGTTTAACTTCAAATTGAGGACACGTGGCTCGTGCACGTTATGACTGCTAGCAGGATGTTCTAGTTTTTGGCCATGATAGCAATCCCGTTCACATTTTGTGAGAACGTGATAACAATTAAAATGTCCCACATGTTTAATTCTTACGCAAGATTTAATGTTCATTAATTTTACGAATGTGTTTTAAGAATTGTTTCTGGTTTGATTTTTGCAGGGCAAACTGATCAAATTATTCAGTCGCCAGCTCGTGGCCAAAGCCCGTCTTCTGGAGAAAGAGCAGTCGTTGGAACTCAAGCAGTATCCCAGGTTAAAACAATGGCTTTTAGTCGTGGGGCTGTGCGATACATCCGTTCAGGTAAAGACAAGATCTGTTTTGTTATCGAGCAGGAGATATACGAGTTTTAACATGCAGTGTCTGCATTTATAGGGCATCTGTCAAAGGGTGGGCTCTCTCGAGGAAATGCTCAAGATGTCCGATCACGAAATAAAGCACAATCTCCCGGATAACGGTAGCCGAGACGAGGAAGAGAGGCGACTGATCAGTGCCGTTCAAAATCTTCGCAAATACACTGGTAAGATAGAATCTAAACCCAATCCATTTCCCAAATGTCTCGCATTTGAAAGGGGTGTTATCGTGGCCCTAAACATTCTGCAGGGTTACCCCAGACCTGGAAAACCTGCAAAAGTCAGGGAACTTGAAATGTACCTGGAAAAGTCAGGGAAGAATGGTTTATTTTGAAAAAGTCAGGGAAATTCAGCGCAGTCATGGCGATAAAAAAGGAATACTTCTATAAGGTTAACTCGGGGGCCCATTTTCCGAGTAGAAATTTGCAAAATTTTCCACGTTTTCCATGATGTACAAATTTGCACAATTTTCTACGTTTTCTGAGTGCAAATTTTCAAAATTTTCCACGTTTTCAGAGTAAAATTTGCAAAATTTTCCACGTTTTCAGAGTAAAATTTGCAAAATTTTCCACATTTTCCGAGGACAAATTTGCAAAAATTTCCACGTTTTCAGAGTATAAAAAAAAAAATTCAAAATGGTCGTTAGTAAATTTAAAAAAAAATATTGTCCAGTGTCAATTTTAAAAAATGTCAATTTTTCACGTTGTCATTGGCCAGGAAAATTTTTTTAAAACCTAGAAAAGTCTGGGAAGTTGAAAAGGAAATTTCTGGGGGAACCCTGTTCTGCGCATTCACAATGCACCACGTTGAAACCGTGGGTTTTACATGTATCCAACTTCGTAAAAATGTAATGTAAGCCTAAGAAAAAGCAGTTTTAAAACATTGGTGTTCTTCTTTAAAAAAAAAACTAATGTTGATAGTTTATCAGCTGCTGATAATTAAAACACACATAGTTGAAGATTTCATATAATATTATAAATTTCAAGCCATTTTCTTCCGAATTTATCAATTAGCGTATGATAAATGAGGAGTCATCTCCATCGTCGATTTGGCCTCTTGCATTTCTAGCATGTCGATAGTAACGGTCATTTCCGGATTTCAGAATACTTGCGTCTGGGCGAAAAGGCTTTGGGCAACGAGCTCGATTTGCATTGGGACTCGTGGGATCAGGGCTTGCCGAACAGCGGCGGCGCATCTCCGAAGCCCCCTCGACTGAGGTCGGCCCGGTCATCGGTGCCATCCGAAGAGCTTATGAAGAGCAACCCGTCTTCTCCACCCGTGACTTCGTCCAGTTTAGTCCCTCCTTGGTCTCCGGCCATCAACTCATCCGCAATACCCGTATTCGCAAACTACATCGTGCCCCCTCAGCCTCAGGTCAACCGTGACCGAAAGTACACGCCGCCACCCACGCCCCCCACCACCACCAAGAAGGGCGAAAAAATCAAATTTCCAACTACGCCACCACCTCGCAAACGACACCAAACTGTCCTCACTAATCTCCTGCCAGACTCTTACCCGCTAACGAAAAGCAAGTCGCACGAATCACATTTGTACACCCGCGTGGACGGCCCGGAAGCGAGGTCAGAAACATTAGGCACATGAACACATTTGAATTTTTAACAACTCGTCTTCTCTCGAGTTTTGGACATGCTGCGGGTAAATCACTTAGCACTCTTCAATTGAAACTTCCCGTTTTCCCGGTAGGTGCGACGCCCAGCCGATACGCCAGCGGTTGCTGACAGAACCTGGTCTTGAAACCGACCAGGACGAGCTTATTCCATTCACCACATCCGGCCACAGTTCCTCGCTTACAAATTCCCCCATGAGGATGTCGCCTCACCCTTATAACGAACAACACGCCGTCGAGGACATGAACAACAGATGTAAGAGTAACGAAAACTAGGAGCTTTGGTTATACGGGAAATGCAGATTATTACATTTTTCAATCGTATTTTACTCTTTCTTCGAACGCAGCTCCGATAATTTGTCCCACCTCTCCCCGGACACCGACGATGACGGCGCACATGGTGCCTACAAACGTCCAACATCGGCAAGTTACTTTTAACGCGCCGTCGTTGTTGATTTTGCAATTATATTAATTCGATGAAATCTGGTTTTTTTGTTCTCCACCAGCTTCACCGGCGCTCTCAAGATGACAAATTGTGACGTGTGCAAGAAACAAATGATTATAGGCTTTAAGTGCAAAGTTTGCAAGTAAGCCATCCCCTCCAAGAGGGGATAGTTACTGGTAGACATTCTTAAAATGTTTGACAAATATGTTAAAACCACGTTCTCGTTTAGGTTGCGATGTCATCGCGACTGCGTCGACAGATTACCGCCGCATTCATCCAGTTGCGACCTAAACCAAATCTGGAGATTTCAGAGCGATGGTCAGTTAACCGTCAGATTCGCTTCCTGACCCAACCAGTGAAGGTGAGCTCGCTAATTGTCCATTTTTTCTTTTTAGGAAATCATTCCCCAATCATGAACCGAGGAAACATCCTCTCGCCTCCGAGCCACAAGAAGGACGGCAACCGAGATCACCGTCGCCACGGCAAGCAGCAGCCATCTAGCTTTCAGTACCAGGGAGCAGACACCTGTTCCAATGCCTCCTCGTCCTCTTGCAACTCGTCCACACCTTCGTCTCCAGCCATCAACTCCCTCACGCATACGCCCCCACTGATGCCTCCGAGGCACTTCGATTTTGGAGGTACGCCCCCGTGCCGCCCAGTACTTCTCAAACTCGATTTATCCACCCGCGACGTCTCGATTAGCTTTGCCCATGTTTCTGCTTTCAGAAATGGAAAAGGACATCACCCTGGAGACAAGGCCACTAACGGAAACTAGGTTAGTCGTCGCCCTCGCAGAGAACTTGGCGTGGGTGGAAACATTATCTTTAGCCAGCGAAACCTGGCGTGTTTGACCTTTTTAACGCACTTCCAGTCGTTTGTAGTTTATTTCGATATCTCTTCACTCGCAGTGAAATGGTAGAGACACAGAAATCGAACGACAGCGACAAGACGATGTCCGGGACTTCGGGTAGTGTGAGTGTTCGTAGACTATTTCTTCTCTTCGGTGTCGTTAAGTTTTGCGTCCGAAGTTACATTATTGGCTTGTTTTTTTTTTCGGGAATTTTAATGCCCACAATCTGATGACCCACATTTTGCTTTCAAAGGTTGATTTGAAAGGAATTTGGCCAAATGTTATGTATTTTGTAATGTAACGTTGGTTGCATGTGTTATGATGATAATAACATTTTAATTTTTGTCCTCCAATACTTCGGAGGTTAATAAATTTGAATTTGATTTGAAGTCAGACATTATCTCTGTTATTATCAAATATGATTTGCTCGGTTATATAAAACATCCAGCATCTATCGTTTTCTTCAGACCGACTCGGAAAAGACGTTGGCTGGTCGCGTCGACTCGCAGGACAGCCAGATCTCGGATGTGGATTCCGTGGACCGAACGTGGCCCAGGCAAAACAGCGTAAGTCGTTTTTTTTGTGTAGTCTCGAATGGGCTCTCGCACCTCGTTTATACCGTTCAGGAGATAATACCTGTTTCGACTTTCTGTGGCGTAGTTATCATTTAGGGAATGGGAGATTCCCTACGTTGAACTTCATCTGGATGAGGTCGTGGGCATCGGCCGCTTTGGCACTGTGTGGAAGTGAGTATTAGCGATGATCTTCGACCAGCGCATGGATGGTGCATCTCGACTTACTCTGTCAATTCCGGCTTATTTACAGAGGCAACTGGCACGGTGAGGTCGCCATCAAGGTATTCAACATGGACACGAATGATGTCAACATCCTAGATGCTTTCAAGCAAGAGGTGAGAAAAGCGCCGGCATGAAAGCCCAAAGGTTTTATTTTTTGCAGTTTCTTTGATGCATTCATCGATACTTGCAGGTTTCCACGTTTCGGAAGACGAGGCACGAAAACCTAATCCTCTTTATGGGAGCTTGCATGAAGCCGCCCGACTTGGCCATCGTCACTCGGTAAGTCCGCCCCTCTCTCTTTCTGTCTCTCTTGTTGAGGCCGGTTAGCGCTGCGACTGCAGCTCATCGCTGAATGTGTTCATTCCACATCCTCGCAGGTTATGCAAAGGGATGACCTTATATTCTCATATCCACGGACGCCGTGATCGATTCAATATCAATCGAGCCATCATAATTGCTCAGCAGATATCTCAGGTTAGATGGTTATTCTATTTGCTTTGACTGTTCTTACTTTCGAAAGGGTTATGACTTCCAGATTGGTTTACATCATTGCGGATATGGGGTTTTCCCTTACATGCTGGCTAATGACGACTTATCGAACTTACGTTTTTCTCACAGGGGATGAGTTACCTCCATGCAAGGGGCATCATCCACAAAGACCTCAAGACCAAGAACATCTTCTTGGAAAGCGGCAAGGTGGTCATCACCGATTTCGGCCTCTTCAGCCTGACCAAGTTGTGCCAAGGCAACAGGTACGAGAAACATTCCCATTCTTGAATGTTCGTTAAAAACGATTCTCGAGAGTTTGAAGGTGTTTTACCCCTGCAAAAAAGAGAAAACCTTTTATGCTTGGAAATCGTAGGATTCAACGGAGTCTGGTTTTAAAAAAACTTGAGCTAATATCTTGAAGTTTCCTTGCTGAAATCCAATAATTTCTTTAATCTTGGTTCAATATCCTTTCACAGAAAGGGCAACTGGTTGACCATTCCTCCAGGATGGCTCTGCTATTTATCCCCAGAAATCGTGTGCCGACTGAGAGCCTCCAATCACTTTCAAGAAAACTATAACATCGACTTTACCAAGGCTTCGGACGTCTATGCATTCGGGTGAGCATAACCGGTTTGTTGGTTTATAGCTCACGTTATGATCATCGGAACAAGTTTCATATCTTCACTCGTTTGATAAGGCACTAAATCAAGAGGCGCACTCTTAACCGGAAACATATGCGACTGATTCCCGAACATAGCTTGTATACGTCCTAAAAAATTACCTTATCATCGTTGTGTCGTTTTAGTACTGTCTGGTACGAGCTTCTGTGCGGCGAATGGCCTTTCAAGGGACAGCCGCCGGAAGCCATCATCTGGCAGGTCGGCAAGGGTATCAAGCAGTCATTGGGTAGCGTGCAGGCATCCAGAGATGTGAAAGTAAGTGTAAAGGTCTCTTCAATCCGGAATGACTTTTATCTTTATCCGTCATTTTCTGTCTCCGACAGGATATCTTGATGCTGTGCTGGTCTTACAAAGGAAACGAACGTCCCGACTTCAGCGATCTCTTTCATCTCCTGGAGAAGTTGCCTAAGAAGCGGCTGGCCCGCAGCCCGTCTCATCCGATCCACCTTTCTCGGTCCGCAGAATCGGTGTTCTAAACCGGCGCACGTAATTTATTTTCTCAGTCGCACCAACTCGACCCGCGGTGAGCCAAGCCATTCGTTACGCCTCGCTTAACCCCACACCCCTTCCTACCCCCTCTCGTTCGGATAAACGTTCTAATCCGAAAAAATAGCTTAACGTACTGTCGTGACGGACACAGGGTGGCGCTTCAGTGCTACGATATTACACTTCATTACAATTTGCATCGATCGTTCCCCTCTTCCTTGAATCCCTTTTACGCCCAGCGGCGCCACCTCCCTTCCCGTTTCGCAAGAAAAGCATTCCAGTCGCGACACAGATCGTAAATGCAGATCTAAGAACACGAGTACCGGTGAAGTCAAGGTGGCAGTACTCGTGCATATATCGACAATGGTTCGGGGCACCGTTTAAGACTTATTCCTCGTGAGGGTGCAGTAGGCGGTCCTAAACCTCAGCAGCGACGTGGTCCTTCAACGATAGTTTTGCTAACTTATCCGAACGACTGAGGGAAAAAGTTATTTGACGAAATTTATGGGAAACTAGCCAGTTACAGGAGCGCTAGAAATTGCAAAAATTTTCCACATTTTCGAAATACAGATTTGCAACATTTTACACGTTTTCCATGTACAAATTTACAGTTTTCCATGTTTTCTGAGTATTAATTTGCAATATTTTCCACGTTTTCCAAGTACAAATTTTCAAAATTCTTTAGGTTTTCCGAGCACAAATTTTCAACATTTTCCGAATACAAATTTTCCCATTTTAAACAATTTTCATGTTAATTTTCAAAATTGTTGTTAGTAAATTTAAAAAAAATATTTTCCAGTGTCAATTTTTCACGTTGTCATTGGTCAGGGACATTTTTTAAAACCTGGAAAAGTCAGGGAAGTTGAAAATGAAATTTTTGGGGAAACCCTGTAAAATTGGTTTTAAATCATTACGATAACAACGAAAATTCTAGCATCTTTATCTTGAAAATTCGAGATTGCTAATCCAAATTTAACAAGAATTAAGCCAACATTATAAATATCCGTAGGCCTACGTCAAAACTATCGTTGGAGAGGTGTTCCATCGCAACAAGGACTTTGATCCTTTTTGGCTGCATCCTAGCATCGAGGAAATAATTTTGAGCTGTCCTTGATGTAAAGACAGGAGGGTTAGCTGCCAATCTCGATACCAACCCCCCCCCCCCCCCCTTTTCCCCAAACCAGAATTTTTTGAGCCAACGATTTGCCTCCTTCTACCTCGCAATGGACGAGGCAGTGGCAGAGTGATAATTTATTAATGTTACTGTACATAGCATGTATAAAGTCAATAACATTTATGCAAAGAAATCCTTTTTCTCCTAATACGTGTACATAATGGAAATGCATCCCTCACCTTCCGCGGCGTATCACTTCATCGTATATATCTCGCATCCATTCTTTTTATTTTTCAAAAAATCTTAATATCTCTATTCTATCTTCTCACTCTCTCTCTCACTCTCTCTTTATCTCGAAAGATTGTGCTATTGCCGTATAAAACCACGCCAGTCCACGAGCCTCCCGTTCGACGAGAGCGCCTGCTGCATTCACGGGTCTTTTTTGGTTGCTAAAAGCAGGACAAATGCAGCTTACGCGCTCGTTGGTGGTAAATAATTCCTGAGGCGGAAAAAAGTGGAGGCGCCATCATGTAACCCTAAATTCCCTCCAAAAATTATATATTATATATATATATATATGGTAATTAATCGAAAAGAAAAACGTTCAAAAAAACAACGTCCTCCCATCGCCCTTTCCTTTCGCAGTGATAAAAATGGTCCTTTGAGAGGGTCCACAAACAATCTGTTGTCTACGGCAATTTTTCCCCGATAATTTTAAGGCATAAAATGAAATATTTGCGGTATTTTTTTATTCTTTAGAGAAAAAGGGTAAATATCTACTTTTAAAATATCTACTTTTAAAAATTGACCAAGATTTTTAAAAAAAGCGCCATCTAATGAGTAATACGCGTAATTGATTGTGAAATTCAAAAAATCCTAGTTACTAATTTACCTCTGGTAAACCCCGTGGTGAAACTTTTGTACTCAACTGGACGTACGTGTATTTCATGTTATGCCTAAACCCATCTTCGAAGAACTGAAGCAATGCACCACTGGTAGACCCTCTTAAATAATCCTCGTAGATGGCACTGCCGTCTCACTTCCTGAGCAAAAACTTAACTTCCTGGGCGTAAAGGAAGCAACTTGCCGCAATAGGGCGTTGGTAGCAGTGGGGCTATAGTCCATGCTTGAAACTATCCGCATAAAGTGACATGGATCGAAAAAATTGCGCACTGGCCTTAACGTACAGCGCCTCGCACCCACTCGCTACGTATAAAAACTTGTAAATAGTCCCTTCCATCCTTCTCCCTGCAAGGGTACAAATTTAGTTATTCAGCATCTCTTTTATGTTAAGAGATTTAGGAAAAGTTGGACTCGATCGGGTCCTCGAACTAATGCTAGAGGATGGAATAAGCCCCATTCGACCCTCTTTGACTGACCACAAATGAACCGAGTGAATTCTAGTCGTACGGCCGGTTGCGCGAGTCTTCGTACACGTTATCACGGCAAAGCACATCAATTGGGTTTTGATTTTTCACCGTGTTGAGAAAGGTTTTTGGATCGGAGTTAGTGACTTGACGGATTTTTTGTGTGTTCTTGGCGCGAAGGGGTTAGTTTTGTCCAATTCCCAGGGTTCCCCCAGACCTGGAAAAGTCACGTAAGAATGGTTTATTTTGAAAAAGTCAGGAAAATTCAACGCAGTCATAGCGATTCAAAATTAATACTTCTACAAGGTTAGCTCAGGGCCCATTTTCCAAGTAGAAATTTGCAAAAAATTTCCACATTTTCGGAGTACAGATGTAAAAATTTACACAATTTTCCACGTTTTCTGAGTATTAATTGGGAAAATTTTCCACGTTTTCTGAGTATTAATTTGCAAAATTTTCCACGTTTTCCGAATGCAAAAATGTTTTCATAGTGCAACTTGTTTAATGTTTGCTCAACTGAATTGAATTTCTTATAATCTGATATTATGCAAAGTTATATGTATATGAGGCTCCATCACGTGATATTTTCATCAAATTAACTACTTCAAAAAGAATGAAATGACACGTGATATATGCATGCTGACAATATCTGCATATGGTCCATTATCCCTTATTGGATTAACTACTGCAGAAATGAATGGGAAACTTTGCATTTTTAAACATTAAACGAGTAACAAGTATATACAGTAAATTATGCTTAGTTTTTGGACACAAATGTTTATTTTTATAGCAATTGACGTAAATGGTCAAGGGGGCCATTGTGGCCCACTTTCTTAATTTAATTTTGTGAATATGATGTACATGTGTTAAATATGCATTAAAATTATTTTCATTTCAAATGTATTTATACAGTACAGTATATTGTAATCTTAATGGAATCGTTCTACTTTTTGAGCGAAATTCACTGCGATGAAGATCACTGCGGGAAAAACAGCATGTTAATGATCTTCGCAGGATGATATCAAGCTGATTGTATCAGAACTTATTATAATAAGGCCATTTACCAAATCATATATCACAGACCAGTTACAAGATTGTCAGCGGGGTTGCTCAAGCGGTTTACGGTACCAAATTTATGAAGATGTTTAAATAACCGCGCCTGATGTAAGAACACCCCTGCAGTTCTGAAGTAGAAGAAATGACGTTACATAGTCGGATGATAGTCCAATCAAATGTTTAGGAAAAGTAGGAGACTGGTGAAAACATTTCAAAATCGAAACGAACTATGGATTCTATTCGAAACTATGAAATTCTATTCGATTTTATGGTAAAGTACAGCATATCGTGCAGTGTAAATGAATAATAGATGAAGTGGCACATCAAGTGTTATCTCGGCATGCATCCGATAATTAACACTTCATACAAATCCAGATTAGATAACCATGCAAATAAACTTACAACTACAATATATTAATTTAACAAATGCCCTATAGAGAATTTTTGCAAAAGAAAAGTTACATGTATGAATGTGCAACTATAATTTACCCAACAAAATACTATTAGCTATAGAATACATCGATCAGCGTTTAACCATACAGTATATAAACGCGAATTAACTGTTTTTTGATTATGGTGAATAAAGTAATACATACAATATAAGCAAAACAACTTTTGTAAAATTGGTTTTGTACAATATTTATTAATTAAATGCCTTTTCAAATATTGCATAAACTTTATGCCATTCAGTAATATAAGTTGTATAAAGGTAGTTCCATGCATATTGGGGATGCATTTAAAAATAGCCAATGAAATACAATTCATATGAGAATACAATAGAGTGAATTTCAATCTAAGCATTAGCGCTTGAAAATAATTAATGGACGTGATGAAAAAGATGTGCTCTAACGACTGCACTTTGTAATCGTTTAGGTAAGGTTTTTCCCCAGCCTCGTGCCATACCTCTTTCAAAACCGACACCATGATTGTTATCTGCTGCCTGAGCTTCATTGCCTCCAGTGTACAGTATGAAAGACCGCAAATTTCTAAATCATTCAATTTTCTAATCTTTAAGCTACGTGTAAATTCTAAACTACATTTGAAAATGGTCAAATAATTCGCTTTCCCACCAACGATAACAACTTGCACTTATTTAAACAAGTGGTTCCTGGATGATTCACTCAACTTGGACATGCAACAGCGCCAACGGGAAGGGGGAGGTGTTCGTGGCACTTGTTGTACCACTTTTTATGAGCAGAAGTTATCAAGTTATTCAGTCTTCAATCTGCTATCGAGCAACTTGCTAGTACTCCTGCTAAATAAGGCTTACTAAACTGCGTTGAGGCTAGCACCTGGTAAGTAGCACGTTCAAATTAAATTGCAATATGGTATAACCTCAGCTAAAGCATGCATGTCTAACGCACTTTGTAGCATGTATAACACGACCCAGTTACTATCTATGACATAATTTTACTATCTAAAGATATTTGTGCAATATCAGCGTTGATTATTTGTCGGCTAAAGATACATGATGTAGTTACTTGGAGTGATAAAGTGATAAAGTACATTTATGAAATTATTTATCAGAATATACAGAGTCAAAATTGTGCTATAATCCACTAGTCATTCTTAGGTATACTTTTCCACTTCGACAATATTATTTTAATATGATTAAATATGACACCCAAAATGTGGTTTGAAAGCAATATAATGCATTTCTAAAACTTACGGAAATGCGTTCGTTGCGCTCTGATTTTCTCTACAGTCTGAATTGCATCTGGAAATTCACCTACTGTACAAAAATTTGTTCACGTTTTTGATAATTTTCCAGTGTAATTCAAAAATGCATTTATCAAAAAACATTCGCGAAAGTACGTTTACTATTAATATTGAAATTTAATCTAAAATGGTTTCTATCTATTCGTATACACTGTCGAAATCATTTATAATGTACAAGGAAATTATACTTTTCAAAATAGATTACTTTCGAAATTCATTATACTGTAGATTACTAGTAGTTCTTTTACATGTACTTATATTTAAGAATTCAGTTTTTATCTTAATTTGTGAAGATTAATACTTCATTAAACGCCTGAAAGATGTCAGTGAGAAAAAAAAGCAAAGTAACGAGACAGAACGAGCGTTTATTTACACCACTGTGTCATTTGCCCAAGAAGAGGAATTTGACAAGGGAAGATTGATATGAAGAGTATATGCATGAAAATGATCTTATCCATTTTAGTTTTCGAAATCATCTGAAATGCAAACATGCAAAATGCAAAATGCAACATGTACTAAGTTTTTTTTTCTAAATGTCTACAATTGAAAATGTTGACCTCTGCAGGGTATTCGGCATTTGCAAACCCCCCATTTCTCGTTCACTGACCTCGCGTAACGGGCTTTGCGTCAATACGAAGAGCAAGTTTCAGGGTGGCCACATTTTTCTTTTCAGAAATTTTTTTAGCGTTTATTCCCGCCTCTGCGTTTCTTTCCCCTCACAATTTAGCCTAAAATTTGAATTGAAAGAACCAAATTAAAAGAATATAACCGTACATTTTTTCAACAATGGAGTACTTTTTGACCGGTATCATGATATTTGCCCCTTTTATAAAGCCACGCATGGGCTATTTTCTATATTAATTGTTGAGGTGAGTGTGGGGAGTTTATGGGACACAGGCAGCTAAGGCCATAAAGTGCCCCCGCGAGGTATTACTGTAATTGTTGAATAATGTAACATAGGTTATGGTTGTTTCACGAGTTGATTGCGCAAAAATTACCTAGAATGCGTGTCAATTCATTGTGATTTAAAACAATGGAGAGAATGTTCCACCATGTTTAAGCAAGTTTAATGTACAGTTAATAATGTTTAATTAATACAGAATTCAGAGAAATGTATT
>JAQGAO010005748.1:0-13182 GCA_034697705.1 Ommatoiulus sabulosus
CCGGGGGAACAGATCCCGCAATGTGTCGCGTTCTCAGCTTTCTACGAGATTACAGTCTGAGCAGAAAATGTTTGTCTGATAAATAAATATTAATCCGCATTATCCTAAGTGGGATGAAGTGGAGAGGCTGAAAGCGGAAAATACGCTGCTTCTATTTTCTGATTTCAAATTTTAATATTTACACAGCAGTTTTTCCCATTGACGCGCTCTTATACGCCTTTAGAAAATGGATCAAAGGATCCTGGAATTGCCAGTCATTTCCACGAATTTTTAGATGAATCAATCGGCGCATGTAAGCAGAAAGCGTGTTTATTCGAGCTCGTTTTCTCAACAAATGATATCCTTATGCTAGTATATATTTAGTACTCAATTTTCTAGCTACCATTTTGTCAAAACGATGAAATCCAAAGTTCCAGGAATAACAACATCTTATTTTGTAATTGCAAAAAAAAAACTATATATGTAAATTGCAACAATGCATTTTAGAACCGAGTATCTATAACAAACGTGTACGAGGGGCGTTTTAAGTTTCTGCAAAGAAATAAAAACTATATAAACGGCTGTATGGATTTAAATGAAATTTGGTAGAGAAATACATGTAAACGTCATATATTATTCAAAAAAAATCCTTTTTGGAAAAATTCCATTTCCCCCATCGTTCTGGCAGCGAGTTTCTTTCCCCGCCTCCCCCCCCCACACCACCCCCCAAAAAAAAGACCGAACGTTTGGACATTACTCGGATTTCAAACATTTCACACATTTCTGCTCCTGAAATGCCTTCAAAAGTTAAAAAAAAAAACGAACAACAGACCATCTTTGCCATCTCGAAGTCCATCTTTGCTTTCGAATTTTAAGCACGTGTAATTTTCGAAACATACCTTTTAATGTTGAAATACATGCAGGTGTTCAGGAATGATGGAAGAATTTTCCCAACAAATTTCATTAAAATTCATACAGTTGGTTTTTTTTAAAAAAAAAGTATGCGGAACTTAATGAACACCCCTCGTACATGTACATGCAAATTCAGAATGAGACGTACAAGTGCATGCTTATTTCATACTAAATATTTCTAAAGCAGCTAATAATTGATTATTTATCTTCCTAAAAACAAATTCAAGCTTTTCTGAACAAGTTGAACATATTACTGTGGTTTATCCAGTCTTAATGTTTGAAATCCTTTCTAACCAGAGAAGGACAAAACTGCTTATTCGAAGCTAATGTTTTCCCACCCTAAATTCCATTTGCCAAATGACCAATGGTCAGTTAGATGGTCAGTTTTTAAAAACATCGAGTTTAATTTATTTTTAAAAATTTGCGGGTGCTTTTAAATTTGCGATTTTTTTAAAATTGAGAAATTATTTACAAATTTGCAATTGTTTTTAAATTTGCGTATTTATTTTCAAAAATTTTCAAATTCCAAAAAACTGGTCAAAAACGGACCGTTATCCATCACTAATTAATCGAGCATCGAACTCATCGATTTTATTTAGAAACTGCTTTTTACCCTTTTCATGGTTCATGGAAGATTAAGAAGATACGGACGGTTATTTCTGTCGATTTGTTTACATATCACACGCATTGTCATCGCCTTCATTAGTTATTCCTCGTACATATCTTCGCAAAATCCGGTGAAATCCCCAGGATTTTGCATTTTGCTTCGAGGTCTTAATTTGCCAACGCTCTTAAGCTCCTTGTCTTTTAGCGGTTTCAGCGTTTGCCTAACTTAAAAGTTGCCTCCGAAGTGCGAATGATGAAAACTGTTGATCAGTTTGCTCTAAATAACTGTTTAATAAGCATTTTAATCCCCTGAATGACTCGCTTTGTCGTAGCCCCCTAAAAAGAGGGAGGAGGAATAACAAGGCTCTAGCCTAGGGCCTGACATGGTGGGACCCAGGGCCGTATACCGTGCAGTTTTGGCGCCATGTGGGAAGTCTAGATTAACGTCTAGAAAAAAAAATAAAAACCCAAAATTTGTGAGAGAAAATCGACAAATTTGTTGGAAAAAACGCAATTTTTTGAAAAAACGGCAAAATATTAAAAAAAATGGCAATTATTGCAAACACATTCGCAAATTTGTGAAATAAAAGTCGCCAATATTTCCACTTAAATACGTTTTAAGGCTTGGCGCCCCCCAACCCTCGGCACCCAGGTGTAGCCCACCCCCTGGCACCCTCGTCGTTACGCTACTAGCGGGATCATATAGTTTTTTTTATAAATATAAATATTACTTTTGTGTCATCATTTAAACTGACTTATTTTATCCTAAGTCCTATAGAGCATCATTCTGACCACTAACCTTAGTGGCAGAAACGGGGCCCCGCCAAAGATCCTGGCCCCCAGTCGCTACAGGGTATGGGGCCATTTTTTCCCCTTTGTTTTCAGTTTCATAACTTAGTTAATTGAAGAAAAATCGATGAAATTTACCCTATCAATGGAAAGCACGCCTGGGCAATCGAAAAGAGATCAATTATACAAAATCACGAACGATACTTAAAACACTTTCAAGATTTTTTGTCCCTGGTTCGGAGATTATGCGCAGTACAGACACCTCACTCTAAATTAATTAAAATATAATTGACTTCTGGATACGTAGAGGGAAGATTAAGGCACCCTCAACACTAAAAAAACTATACGACTCGTGTTGGTTTTTTGTTAGCTAGGGAGGAAATATCGAACTTATTAACCTTAAATTTACTCTTAAAAAGCAGTTTGCTGTTTTTTGTTAAAAAGCTCTTAACGAATCTCTTCCACGATGAAAATCGCCGGGAGTAACGTGGATGAGAAAAAAATCCATAATCACACCAACGACACGGCAATCTACAGTACTACAATTTGCTCTTTGTAAAGAATACTGAAAATACTGGTATTGAACCGTAAACGTGTTCCTAGTGAAGGTTCCCCCAGAAATTTCATTTTCAACTTTCCTGACTTTTCCAGGTTTTTAAACAACTTTCCCTGACTAATGACAATGTCAAGATTGATATATGCCAATGTTAACCACAATTTTGCAAAATCGAAACAGGACAATATTCAATATTTTTGCAAAATCGACACAGGACAATATTCAATATTTTGCAAAATTTACTAATGGCAATTTTCGAAGACAATTCAAAATTTTACAAAATTAGCATGAACAAAAAACTCCAAAACTGGTAAAAAAAAGTTGCAGATTTTGTATTCGGCAGCTGTTGAACATTTTGCAAATTTATCCTCGGAATATGTTAAACTTTCTTAAATACAGTATGGCAAATTTTGCAAGTTTATCCTCGAGAAAATTGAAAATTTTGAAAATGTGTCCTCTGAAATTGTTGAAAATTTCTACTGCAATTTTTTAAAAAGTTTGCAAATGGGCCCTGAGCTAACCACGTAGAAACATTTATTTTGGACTGTGACAATATTAATAGGCCTATGTTGAATTTTCCTGACATTTTTAAAATAAGTCATTCGTCCCTGACTTTTCCAGATATTTTCGTGTTTGCTAGGTTTTCCAGGCTTGGGTTCTAAAGACTATAGTAAAATGAGTTCTATATTAATTCAGTAAATACGGCCTGTATGAGGTTACCACATTTTTGCCTAACTGACAACCTTATATTATCACACATTAACACATGCGTTATCTCAAAATTAAATATCTTTTGAGTTGTGTTACTTATGAAGTGTGGATGCTCATGGGATGTTCATGTCATCTGCTCTTGTTTAAAATTGAAAATCGCACGAAAACGCTACAGTTCTTCACCTATTCTAAGGCGGAGAGACTCGAAATTTTCAATCTTTTTATCCATTTCAGCAGATTTTCAGATTTTAAGACAATATGCGAGGACGAAAGCCATGTCTACAAAAAAAAATATAAAAGCCCGCGTCACGTGGAGCTCAGTTTTTTATCGGTTTTGGTGTCGAAAGTGTGATAAGCTGCTAGGTGAAGTCTAGACTGAGGGGAGATGCTCCCTTATACATTCCCAAAAGTCCAAAATACCGAGATTTTTTTTCCACCCTTTTATTTTTTTTCCCAGTTGTAAATAAGTAACTTTTTTGCGCGGCATGAAATGTAATATATTCTTCGACGTTGAATAATATATCAGCTAGCTCTGAATAAAAATTTGATAACTGCATGAATTTTCACCCATGCATGGAAACTGTTTCGCGACTTTGCATCTTCTATTGATCCCAAATATTCCTACTTTGACAAAGAAGGATTTTTTTGTCTTTTTCTAAAGAATTTGGGACCGAAACGCGTATAAGCAGTTTGCGTACACACCTAAAGTAGATATTGATTCATGCTCTTCACCCATTTTCCAGAAGATTTTGAGATGATTTTGCGGAGGATTCTCGATGGTATTTTGAAAGAAAATCTCGTTAAAAGCGCTGAACATTTTCGGTTTTTGATGCTTCCCCATCGCCTAGCTTATATTACCCAACATTTCCCGGAAACAGTTTAGTTCTAAACCAGTTCTACATCAGTTTTCAAATCTCAACGCTCAAATGCCATCGTTCCATTCCATTATTATTTTCAGTAATTTACTTAGGTTCAGTGCAGAAATGCCACGAATTTCCCCCATCGTCCAGCTTATAATACCCAACGTTTCACGGAAACAGTTTAGTTCCAAACCAGTTCTACGTTAGTTTTCAAATCTCAACGGTCTAATGCCATCGTTCCATTCCCTTTTCATTTTCAGTAATTTCTCCCTAGTTCTGCGCAGAACAGCCAAGAGCTTCACCATCATCCAGCTATTAAATACCCAAAATTTCAAGGAAACAGTTTTAGTTTTGAAAATATAAACTGGGTCGCGCTACTGGACGAGGATGAAAAACAAGTTCACGGAACGAAATAGAAAAAAAACTTTAGCCATTGTTTTTCCGCAAGCTGCTCCAGGCAACAAATTTATGATTTCTCAACTCGGAGTTTGAATTCTCATAAACGGCTTAAATACGTTCATTTGCATAAGTTATAGCGTTTTGCCTGGTTGCTGGTGCTCTTTTTTCTCCTCGAGTCGAAATTAGATTCGGGGAGAAAAAGCCTTAATTATCGAAGTTAAGTTGATTAAGATTTCGCGTTTTACGACGGTGACTTTTAGCATTGTTAATGCCTATTTGCTCCACTGTTTATCACGTATTTCTCCGCATTTGCCGGGGCAAAAAACGTTTTATATGCTCTCATTAATTCCTTTTCGATGTTTTAATTGCTGCGCTGCGTGCCTAAAAAACACGTTTATTAGAGCCGCGATGTTTACAAAATGTGTCTTAATTTTATGCTTTTCGTGGTAAGATTTTTGCCCGAGCTTTTTTCAACGAACGTTTTTCGACTGTGATTACAATGAGTTCATCTCCTATTATGTACAACATTTCCGAAGTACGTCGTTAGCGGACTTTTTTTTTTTTTTTAGCTCGGCTGCTTTTCATGCAAACTGGGTGCGCGCTTTATAAGTGAGATTTGATCGAATTAGTTTCTTAGTCATCTCATTAAAATTAAGCACCGCCTGGCACGGGGACTTAAGAAATACTAATTCCGAGGTTTCATTTTTTTTTTTTTTTTTTCGTTTTCTGCTTCGGCTTTACGCTCGTCTATATCTGTAGACTGCACGTAGTAAGTAGCTTTTGAAATTACGGGATTGGGTAAGTAACGAACGAGCCTAATGTTACCCCGTAGCCGTTTATGAATTCCCAGGGGCCGAGGCTAGTGCAACGCACGCTTTTAATTGTAATTTTGAGTTGCGCTTCATGCTCGACCATTATTAACACTGAGAAACTCATAAATGAAATTAACTAGCGTCATAATTATACGAGAAACAGATTTGGGCCCGGCGAGAAGGGGAAATCGAGCTTGATTTACAGGGTGGCCCCTTGGCTCTATGATGGGAAAGTTGGAAAGAATTGAGGAAAAAATTATGGGAACTAATAGCCAGATGAAAAATCGCGTGAAACACGATTATAAACGACTGTTATACGACTGTTATACGAGCGTATATTAAAAATGATGGCCGGGAAAAAGCAAAAGTTGTTGGCTGTTTTTTTGTTTTTTGGAAGGAAAGGTCGAAGGAATAGGGTTGCTCGTTGAGAGCCAACTGCGCACGCGCGTAATGAGTGGCTGGCGGAGCAATGCTGCGAAGTCACTTTTCACAATATTCCCTATCAATGTTTCCGTTCGTGCGCATTGATCAGTTGAGACTCGATTTAACGTTGAACTTGTCGCATTGTTTGCCAATCAAAAAAGTGATACAGATCGTATTCCCGCTTCAAAAGTGATACAACTCACCATTTTTCATTTTGAGATAAAGGACGTTTTGGTGCGAGGTAAGGAATAGTAGGCTAATCCATGATAAAGCCATTGAAAAAGATGGTGTAACGTCCCAACAAGAAAAAAATTACTAAAAAAATCCGCCCGTCAGGGCCGTCCATCCCAAAAACAGTCGCGCGCATGCGTAGAAAGCATTGTCCGCACATGGCGAACAACGCCACGAGAGACGCAATTTGACATGAAGTGGAATGATCATCAACGAGAAATCTAAAAGATAATATACTATCATCATTAGAGACACTCAGACAGAAGCTTAACGAATCGTATTTTAGTAGCAATGAAATCATGTGTTGGAATTCTACACTCCCACATGACTAATGACTAACTAAATTAGTCGTTAGGCCTAATCATGACTAACACATGAATGATTAGTCGTTAGTATTGATCGATTAATCGACTAACATACACATCTCAGGTACATGTGTTTCAGTATAAATAAATTTCTTAATGTCATATAAATCTTGGGATTAAAACAACTAAGAGTTTTCTAATAGCTTAATCAGCGTATTTTTAAGTTTTCTTGTTCGCCATACATATCATTTTTATACATCTGCCTATCAAGAATGGCATGAGTTCATAATTCATAACTGTCGTATCAAAAAATATTCTTATTGGTGATTTTTATATGCATAAGTTGTATGGAATTTACTGAGAAAGCGCAGAAATATTGTCAAGGTATCCGAGAAATGAAATCGCAGATTATTTCTCAGCAATCCCGTAATTTATAACAACCAATTAATTAAGGCACAGTCCAATTAACGAAGGAATTTTATTAAAACATTTTCTTGGAAATATTCCCTCGCCGTCGGACAAATGTTTAATTTTTAACATTGAAAAATTAGAACATTTGAGTTCTCATCATTTGCAAGTAATACAACATGACTTTTTGAACATGCCTTTAGTTTCCAGAAATATGGCAACAAATTGACTCGTGTGTGACTGCCTTAATGCACAACAACCAATTAAGGCACAATGCAATTAACGAAAGAATGTTATTAAAATATTTGGTCGGACATATTCCCTCGCAGTCGGACAAATGTTTGTTTCCTGTAATTGAAATGTTCGGCACTATTTGTATTGGCAAATACAGCATGACGTTCGGTAGACAATTTATTTTCAGAAGCATTTTGTCGAAACATTCAATAATTTATTTTTGCTCGAATCTATATGGCTCATCATATGATGAGCTGCAATAAGTTTGGTGTGTTTTTCCCTCTTCGGTCTCTTCTCTCTTTTATATTTAGTTTGGATCTAAACACAACCTTTTAATGTATTTTACATGAGATGCAATAGATAAAATAGCTTTTATTGATGTTGAATTTTTCATGAAGATTGCCGGCGTGTTTCGGATGGGGATGCTGGGGATGAAAAGAGGGGCCCAGTGGGGGAGGAAGAGGGGCAGATTAGCTATAGAAGCTCGACGAAGGGTGTTAAATTTGGAGGGGATAAACTATATTGATAAACGCGCTTCGAGTTGAGCAAACAAATGGCAGTTATGGAAATTTCATTTCGGCAAATTGCCGTCGTCAAAAGACGGGAAGGACGAGTTGAAATCGAGATGAAATTTCATTTGAAATTCATGAAACTTCGAGACATTTCATTTTCATTTGGTTTTATTAGGATTTTACAGCCGGTGATAACGTTGCTCATCGTTTCATTTGTTTTTATTCGGATTAACTCAACGAAATCTCAAAATTAAGTTTCCCACGCAGAACGTAAAGATACATTAAGCATCGCATAAAACAGAATCATCTAGAAAAATTGTATTTCGTAAGAGATTTTTCAGTAAAAATGCGGCAGTTTTACAAGTTTTTCGTGATGTTCGGAGTGTTACATTATTTTTTTACGTCTTTCATCGACTTAAGGGGGTAGTTATGGAGTTTTGGATGTCGGAATTAATGTTCTGAATAGGCCCGATTTAATCTTTTAAAAAAATGTCCGACTATATTATTAAAAAAAAAATGCCCGGTTAAAATCTTTCAAAAAAATGTTCGATTACGTTTTCAAAAAATGTCCGATTAAATCATCAAAAAAATATCCGAAAAATTGGACATTTTTATTAATGACGTCATCAGCTTCAAATTATGATGACGTCATTCGAAATTTGTTTGACGGTGACGTCATTCGTCATGTGTGAATTAATTTAATCGGACATTTTAGGACATCTGATTAAATGTCCGTTTAAACAGTCTGTCAGAAAAATGCCCGAATAAATGTTAAAAAATGTACGATTAAATGCTCGAGAAAAAGCCGATTTTTTTCGGACAATGAACAAAATGTTCGATTTATTCTATTGTTCAAAGAAATGTTCGAAAAACATGTGCGATTAAATATACAAAACAATGCCCGATTAAATGGACGAAAAATCCCCTATTAAATACTCGAAAGAATGAGCCATTAAATGTCCAAAAAATGTTCGATTAAATGTCCAAAAAATGGGTCATTTCTTAATGACTAACGTCATCGTTTAAAATTCTGATGACGTCATCCAGTACACTTCTGATGATGACATTTTAAAAAATTTACTGACATCATTCTTCTGCTTTAGTATTACGTCATTCATAACATTTTTGATGATGATGACATTAAAATTCGGATATTGACGTCATTTGTGAAATTATGATGTTGTTATTGCTTAAATTCGGATGATGGCGTCATCATTTACAATGCAGCCCCAGATGTAGTTCTACGTTTTAAAAATTGCAGGATAGCTGTGATATCCTGCAATTTTAAAACGTATAGGTTAACGTGTAGAGACGGTGTCTTTTTATTAATAAACATTCGGTTTCATGAATAACAATTTACTGGAATAAGGACTAAGATTTCCGCATGAAAGTATAGGTTTGAAGTGCGTTCATGTAGGTTTATTTTCATCATTACATACCATTTTAAGGGCAATTTTGTGGGTGGGTTCGAGGAATTAGGAGTTCACCATCTATAGTTTGTATAATCATTTATATAAATAACGGTTTTAGGCTGTTGGCTCGTAAAATTCGAGGGAGAGCCTGGAGTTTAGATTCGTACGAGTTCATTAAGAGGTGACACGTGACTATATGATACTCGCCCGCTTTATTATACGCATAAAGGATTATGATTTCACGGCGCGAGATCCACGTTATATTGCGCAATAAATGCTTAATCCGATTATCATTGGAGGTGAAGAAGTGGATGTGCGGAAAATAATACGGGGCCCCTTGAACGCAGGGCGGCACATGTTTAATATATTGACTAATTACGTGGCATTAACTTTTCTAACCTTCGCTTTGTAATTAGCATTATGACATAATTAAAATATCAAAAGCATAAATAAGCAACGCCACTAATTGATTGTTTGTTCAATCTGCCGTGAAGAGCACATAAGGCACGTTTTTAATTGCAAACTAGCTCGGGGTTCATTTCAGCGTTGGAAAGGAAAGACCATGATTTGTCGCCTTTTGGCTAAAGCATCTCGCTGACCATTGGTCATTTGGCAAATGGAATTTAGAGTATAGGAAAACATTGGCAATCCCACATCTAAATAAAAATACCCTATCTGTAATTCAATTAAAATGGATTTTTTTAAATATATTAAGTTTGTTTCTTTATATATGTATGTTTTGTAGAATATATTTAAATGAAAACTTATTTTATGAGGTAACTTTTGGCTACACTGCAAATTTATTTATTTAAATAATGTATATTCAGTAATGTATTTTAAAAAGCATTATTCAACAATGCAATATGAAAAAATGTATATTTAAAAAGATTCTAAAATATGTATTTACAAATAGGTTTTGATTAGTAATTATTCAAATGCATTTTAAAAAATCATTATTCAACAATGCAATACGAAAAAATGTATATTTAAAAAGTTTATAAAATATATATTTACAGGTTTTGATTAGTAATTATTCAAATGCAATATTTTGATTTGGTATCAAAATAAAATTGCTTCAAAAGTTGATATTTATAATGAAATTTTTAAATAATATGTACAGTGATACAATCCTATTTCAAAGACCAAAGCAGATCATTGTTTGTCCACATAAGCAAGCTCGAGTGTGAACGATAAGTTGCTAGCAAGATAATAATCAGTAGTAACATTTCTACTACATGTAAGAAGTTTAAATTTTGAAAATATATTTTTTACATGAATGTGTAACTGCACTTTTATAGTACAATGGAAATGTATTTTAAAGGTTATTGTAAAATATCTTTAATACCATCTCAAGAATCCATGTTTTGGATATTTTTAATATACAGGGTAGGCCAATAAAAAGTAAGCCAACTTTAAAAAAAATCATAAAATGGTTATTTGTTAATGGAATTTAATGAAAATTCGTACAAATATTGTTGTTCACTTTACTTTCGAATTGCCCTCGTTCACGTTCTTTTTTAATGAGGTAATCATTCGAATTTGTCTTCAAAATGGCGTTCACTTTGGACGCTTGGAATGAAATTAATCAAACAACAATCGACGAGGCAAACGCCCAATGGCGCATGCGCCTTAGGGCTTGTGTTTTCGCGAAAGGTGCTAACTTTGACACAAATTGAAATAAGGAATTTTTTTGTATCCTATTTAAGTACACATATACAAATTTTCATTAAATTCCATTAACAAATAACCATTTTATGATTTTTATAAAGTTGACTTACTTTTTATTGGCCCAACCTGTATTTACGCATGAAAATGTATTTATAAATACATCTGCACGATATTTGAAACTAATTCGGATGTATGCATACTTTTAATAACTTTTAAATATATTCTAAAGCTGAAAATCCACAATTCACTTTTGCGAAATGTATTTTCAAAAATCATTTTTATCCAAAAAAATTCCTTTCTGAAAATATATTTCTAAAGATTTTTTTTCGATGTGGGAACAAACCCACAGCAATACCGTCTTTAACCGGCAATTGACGATTTTGGAGTTGTGTCACTTCTAAAGCGGGGGCGCGTCGCTCGCATTTTCTCAAAATAATAAAAAATGGATCTGGGTTTTAATCTTAATTCTAGGGAGGTTTAAGCCGTTTGTCTCTTCGTATAAAACGGATAATTTAAATCTGGCTCATATATTATATTCGCCCGCTAATCTGGCTTGATCTTTTTTCCATTAACGTTTGTCAACTTTTTTTTTTCGTTGCACCAAAGCAAACAATCCATAAATCAATAACGGATACTTTAATTATCCGCTAGTCTTAATGCAACTTGACGAATGGCAACTGCCTTTCACAATCCAAGACAAACAACACCCCGAGTTTACGTAAGAGAATTCAATTAAACGAGTCCACTCATAAATCATTCACCTTTTGGTCCCAATGCATGAAAAGCAGCTAAAGATAACGAAAAATCACAGAATTGAACGACGCAAAGTTCCACATCCTTCCACACATTTCCATATATCGGCTTGAATTTGAAACGCGGGGAATGAATTTGCAAAATTTGCACCGAAATCCTCCTGAAAAAGTAAGTTTCCGAAAACGACCCGAGACTGAACAAAACAACAGAAGTGTAGTTTCTTAGAAAATCCTAAAACATGGAGAAGATTGCTCATAATGGACAGAGCCCTTCTTGAGTTGGGTTAATTAGTTATAATATTTGTGGACGAAAACAAAAACAAAAAATTAATATCGATAAATACAAACATATGCAGTTTATATACATTGTACAGTAGTATCGTTATGATACTACGATTAAATATGTGCAAACTGCACCAAACATAATCAATTCCACGCGTTTGATGGGCATTTGTTAGTCGATTGGATCAATCTAGACTATAACGACTAATCATTCATGTATTAGCCATGACTAACGACTAATTTGGTTAGTCAATAGTCCGATTGAAGCTTGATTAGTCGTATCTATATTAATTAGACTAATATTGGTAAGTCTCATTAGTCGTATTTGCAAAGACTAACTTCGTATCTGTGTATGGAACTGGGAAACCACCTAAGCAATATTCGCCAATTTTTTTAATTTGTGGGTAATTTTTCTAATTTTCAAAAATTTAGCAAATTTCACCACAATTTTTCAAATGTGAAAAAAAAATGCAATTTTTCCACAATTTTGCTAATATTCGACAAATTTGAAAACTTTCCACAATTTCGAAAAGTAAAAAATCTGTCGAAAAATAACAGTCAAAAAATCTTCCTAACCATCGAGAATTTGCAATATTGTCGAAAATTCGCAAAAGTGTCAAAAACGTGCAAAACTGTCTAACATTCGAAAAAAATAGCAATTGCTCCGAGCTATTTTGTCATCAATTTAACTGTCGAGAATTAAAAAAATAACCTCGTTTCGAGGCTAATAGTCATCAATTTTAGTCATTCATTTCAGCCATGATTGATAATTTTGTTCGGCTTGTATTTTAATCGTCAATTTTAGCCATGACTGAAAATTTATTCGACTAATGCCCAACACTGCGAAAAACTACCCAGTGAACATACCGGTATTTCTAATAGGTAACAGGTCAATTCTATCGGCGATCTATTTGATATCGATTGGCAACAACATACCTTGGATGAAAGTTGTTCATCATTGACCTTAGACGTTGCATGTATACGAAGCACTAATTACTTTTCACAAGATTGGTACCGAGTTGCACTGGTCAAGACCACGAATGTTGGTGAAAACAGCCAAAAAAATTCTAGAAAAATGGTAAAAAAACATTTTTAATACTCCGTTACTCGCGCTATTATCTGAGAGATACAAAAAAAATATTTTTTTTTTAAGAACTCGACCACACTCACGGCAGTTTACGTATTTAGACTGTTGTTTCCTCGATCTGACTAAATCAAGGTCAGCGATATTTATCGGCATTTTATGACTAAGTGCATCGTCAGCTGTGATCGGAAAATGCCCTTTTTATCTGTGAGATACAGCGAGACTATTTGTGAAAGTATTCTAAATT
>JAQGAO010005749.1:0-13181 GCA_034697705.1 Ommatoiulus sabulosus
TTTAAATTTTAAAAATTTACCCCCCCCCCCCCCCCTCCCCCCTCCCTCCCGATTAATCTCACTAATATTAACAATTATAAATCCTATGATGTTAAATATCCATTCGTAAAAACATTTTTAAATGCAATGATTTATGTTCATGTATTCCACACCAACTCTGTAAACAAGAAATATATACACGACTCCACGAGCTTAGAAAAAGGCTGCAAATGCTTAACAACGTTCCTAATTGTAAATGCATGGTAACCAAAAAAGCTGCAAATTTAACGTCGTTGAATAAATAATAAACGTACAAATAATGGATTCCCACAACCGTATCCCATTATGCATGCACTATGTCAAAGTGCAGGGTTCCCCCAGAAATTTTTTCCAGATTTTTAAGAAAAAAATTCCCTGACCAATGTCAATGTGAAAAATTTACGTATACGAGCGTATTTTACAAAATCGTCACGAAAATATTTTTTAAAATTCACAAACGACAAAACGAAAAAACGTGGTAAATTATGCAAATTTGTACTCGGAAAACATGGAAAATTTTGTAAATTTGAACACTGAAAACCTATAGAGAACGCCGATGATTTCAAATTGTTCGATGGAAATTTCAACAAATTAACGTCAGTTGTAATTAAATTGATGGCATAACGGGAAGCTTGGCCATTTGAAGGGATAACAAATACAGCTGACGTCTCCCAATTCGAAAAGCCGGTTAACGCACGGTTCGGAATTAACTCGCATTTCAGATTGGGAACAAAAGTTTCCGTTTAATTTTCCTTCATGCATATTTCCTACCCGCTTTGAGAATTACAAAATTATGAAAGTGTAAATATGCTCGGAACATGAGTTTTCTGCAAGAGTTTTGCAATTTTGCGCATGCAATTCATTACCCATTTCAGTTTTTAACTGAGATGAGTAATTTTCAGCCGAGATTTAAGGGCAAAATCTCTATTTATACATTGTAGACAACTTTTCTGGTTACGGTATATTTTACGGCGTTTGTTCAATTCTAATCAATTGATTATAGAAGATAAGTTTTAAATACAAAATCCTAATTTATTCTAAAATTCATTCTCGGCTCCTTAAAAATATCAACGATTTAATGTAACGATTTAAAAAGTAACCCATTAGATAACAAATAAAACTGCTTACAAAAGAGGCTAAAAAACAGTCAAATATCTGCTTTGAAAGTAAACCAGTTATATTAAAAAATATTTCCACACTTAAGATTTAATGGCGATGTGTCAAGAAGTGATTATACTCGGACGCTATAAAATCAGCATGTTACATTTCCTCGAGGGAATATTTTGGAAAACTAATCAAAAACCAGATAACCACCTGCATCATTTACGATGGCGAAGCATCGTAGCAATGACCGAGTTGACAAATGGCACATTTTAAAGCCCTTAGGATGAATAACGGGTCCTTTTTAATGGTGAAAGGGCCGTGGCTAAGAATTACTTAAGATACTGCCCGAGGTGAACTCAGGTAGTTTACAGTACCCGTCATTTACTTCGAAAAATACGCCATCCAATGGGCATTCCACGTGGCCAAAAATGTTGCCAAGTAGGACCAGGCCATTTCTCGTTGGTTTTCCACCGGCGTATAATAAATTTAGTGAGGGTAGGTGTGTCCAGCCAGGGTCACTGATTGGGATTCCTTCGTCGTTTTATGGTTGTCCCGCCACCATTCCCCTAAACCCTTTGAGCACATTGGCACGCCCATCACCAGCTACGGGTTAGGATAAAGATTGTCCTATTGGTCTGACCCGATGACCACTCGAGATACCCTTCAGGCGACTAAAACTAATTGGGTATGCGAATGGTCTTAGATTTGATGGGGCCCTTTTGACTTCAATACGCAAAATATAAACAGCATTGTTTTTCCCTTAATAAGTTTATTTTTAAAAGCCCCTAGTAGGGAGCCTCCGTGAGATTATAACTTTAGGAAGATAAGACAGACCACCACGAACTTAAAAATGCATAAAAAAGTATTAAAGCAGGGTTCTAAATCATCCTACCGAATGCTTTATAACCCTAAAGACAATACAAAGAATCAAATGACACGCTCGGACAGCTATCTCGAACATATCCCTTTATAACGAATAAAAAAGCCCATCTCAATTTTCCCCCAGTTAATTCTTTGTTAGTGGAAAACGTATATGCAAATGTGATAGCAGGCACCGATGAAATGTTGTTTATAAAAGCGGAGACATTTCTGCGAAATGATAATCACGGTATGTGGGCCTGCTGTCTGAGAATTTATACGCTTTTAAGCTAAGGTTAACTAACGTGTTAAGTCGATGCCAAAAATAAATAAATATAATTTATACGCTATAGCTAATTTTTATAGTCGTTTCAAATTATACGTATACACTGCATGCATGCAGTAAAATAAGAAGTCATTGTCATGGATGGGATGGGAATTTTTAAGTTATAAAATGACACGCACAGCTAGCTATACGTTAAAGTATATAATACATACATTATATTTTGAGAATTTCGAGGTGTTTAATAGATACGCGATTAAATATGATTCATTAAAAAGCCTTTACAACTATTATTAACAAGTTGTTTAACGATTACGGGAATTTGTTTTTCATAAAATATTTAGTATGTTGAACATACGCGCGGTCGGTGTTTAAATTTTAGTTCTCAGTCGTGAGATTTATTGAAACACCGACCGAGCGTGTGATCAACATACATGTATATACCAAATATTTTTCAGCTTTTTATACTGATGTTTTATAAATTTTAAAAGTGTATAAAATCAGTTTGTCAAGAAATTTATTGAAGTATTTCAAGCAAAGCTAATAATTTTTAAATCAGCTCTCCAATTTTTGCGGTTTTTGCGCTATCAAGTCATAAATAAACGCCAATGTTTGATAAACACGCATATATTTTTACGTATATGTATACTGCTATATCTAAAATAACGTACACTGTACATGTACATTTCTTCTGTTATGCCACTTGCATGACCTTTAGATATAGATTTCCCCTCAATATTGCGAAGCTATATGCAGTTTTTTCCTGGTTTTATTGAATATAAATCAGATCTAAAACAAAACATTTACATGTATATTCTGCGACAAACTTATAAAAATATAAGGTTTAAAATTACAACTCGATGTGTCAATGCTTAAAAAGCCCTTTCACCTGGCCTCATTTACTCCTATAGACTGCCCCAATCCCAATATTAAAAATATGACCTCAAAAAACAAACTTCCGGCTGTAACTCGTACTAACTTCATCAGATGATTTCTTCGTATAACACAAGAACCAAATATACGTGGCTATAGAATAAGCCACATATTATAGCAAACAGCTTCAGGTATAAGCACCAATATATCACGACAAACTGTATAATACAAATAGAAATATGCCAGAAGGGGTTGTGCCCCCTTAGTGAATTATCTTCCTCTTATCAGGTCTTAAAATCAAGGATTGGTAATGGAAATTTTGATAGAAATAAAGGGGTTTATATGACGATATAACGTGAAAAGAATTACACGAGAAATGTCATCATTATCAATCACGCATTCACTAAATACTTTTTACATACCAGGTAGACATTACATCTTAAAATATTTCATGATAGCTATATAAATGCCAAATAAGAACATGAAGGCAAAAGAAGAACGCAGATGTGAGATACTTAGATCGTTGGTAGGCCTACATTGTATTTAGTTATGAGATTTTTTTGAGGGGGAAGAGGAGGAGGGGGGGAGGGGGAGGACAGGCCTAGCCAATGCATGTAGTTTCAAAGGAACACCTTACCTTCAAAGGTCCCTTACTATAAGAAATCAGGGTCATTATCAAGACAAGAATTTTGTTTGCTTATAGTTACAACTTTGGTTGGATTTCAAAACTAGTAGCATTTTAGCAAGTTGTAACTGTAAAAAAATATGAAATGTGTGATGGTTTAATAAATGTTAGTTTTGCTTCGTTATTGAACACTATTTGAAATAAAAGTTCCACTAAAAACCTGCAGTGTATATATAAAATATAATTTCGAAATAAAGAGTCGCGGGCAAAAGTAATGTTACAACTTATTATTACTAATTCACCTATAGCAAAGTGAATTATTTGTATCATAAAATGGTATTAGTAGATATTGTGGTGCATGGTAAATTCAGTATTAAAACTAGGGGAACTCGAGAATGTAGTTCCGCACCAGCAGTTGGGCAGTAGCTAAGTGGTAGCCAATAGGAATGCTGGATTTTGTGTGACCTAGATGCAAACGCATCTACAGGCATTCTTATTGGTTTCCAAATATAGCTATACCACAACTTCTGGCGTGGATAAATTCTTGAGTTCACCTATAATGTCAGAATACCACACTTACAAACTGTACATTACATTTTCCTGTGTATTTCGAAATTATATTTTACTCGAGGGTCTTATAATAAATGTTATACAATATCAAAATCAAATTGGATAAAAATAAGCAATCAAAAGTTCATTTTTTTACATTTCCTAACAGGTTACAATTTTTTTTAACATAGGGCGTTACTTCTATTTATTATTAACAGTTTCATAATTGTAATGTTTTCTGCGATGCTTTTGAAATGCACTATATATAATGGTGATAAACCATACTTTAAACGATTTGCAATGATATTGTTTCTTTTAATAATTGGATTGAAGTATTTATATGCCTATATTTCATTTTAAATATAAACGTACATTACTGCAATAAGAGTAATTAAAAAAATGCGAGCCAAATTAGTTGTTATCAGTCATCTGGAAAATTTCATAATTTATCATTTTTCGGGACTACAAAACAGTGAGACCAGTAAAACCATGCAATATACAGTAGTTAAATTTTCCACAAAAGGGGTGCCACTTTACTTTCTTACATCATGTACGTGTTTTCTTTTTCGCAGAATATCTCATTTTAAATTCACATTTCTCTTATTTTATAGGATTTTCAAGGATATTCGCAAGACGCCCATTCACTGCAGCAAATATGTCCATCCATTCAAATCATATTTCACGTAACAAGAAAATATGTAAGAAACTTGGGAAATAAAAGATGAATAAAATAATAACTATACTGTACGTGTGTTTTATATGAAACAAGCAGCCAATAAAATTCTAAAATTCGCAGGTTCGTCCGATTTTCAGATCTTTCGAATTTATGCCCCAAACTACAGTCATATGACTATTGTTTCTGATGCGAAGGAGCCCATTGTAAAGATACAGGTAAACAGTCATTCAAATCCAACGGCCATGACATCAATATTAGTTTATTAATTACTGTTCAATATTAATCTGCAACTATTTACATTATAAACGTAAAAGGTAAAATCTTATTATGATTATAAATATTTAGTTATTTTTAAAATAATCTTTACCACCAATACGTACAATTATTATGCTTCATATATTTGTCTAAGCTATTTGATTGTAAATAGCATATTCTTGTAAATTTCTCAAGAAACAATTCAGTCCTTATTCAGTATACATGTAGCTACAGTATAATATAATATTCCAACATATATACATGTATGTAACATGTTAGACTCAGCCACATGTTGCGTTTATTGAATTCATATAAACTCAAGCATTGAGTGTTTTTATAAATGTGCAAAACATTCTTATAATCAATAAAAATATTTTACAAAACAAGTAAGTACAATTATATAATTCTAATGGAGATCACAATTTAATCCCAGGCGGTTTTTTCCAGAATTTTCCTCATGTATAAGAAAACAACGTGCATAAAATGTCCAATTTAAATGTATTTTGTTATATTTTATAAAGAAAATTGTAGGTATTTTACATGCGAAAATACAAGGCAGAAAAGTTACATGTAAAGAGTACTGTAACTGTAATGGCATGTACTTACCGAAATAATGTTTTAAGCACTCAAAGTTCTGGCATCGATCAACCAAGTTAGATTATACCTGCAAAGACATTAAAAAATTTAATCATTTTTATTACAGAATAAATAGTTGAAAATCATTTGAATTGCAATGTTATGTATACTCAATAATCCAGAGAAAGTTAATGTCAAACTACTGTATTTTCAATTATCCGTAAGGTGAATATTTATACAGGAACTACGGATTTGGTTATCTACTAGTATGTCACCAGTATGTCTTGACCGATTATGTTTTCACAACTCGAAATCTTAGGGCTGCTTCAGTATATTCAGAATTAAGAAGGTTAAATTTCCATACTGATTATTGCTTCAATAAATCTGAACCAATAATTCTGGACTGTGCGTGTTATAAAAATCCTCAACTTAGGCGAGAATTCCCATTGTTGTCCTTGACAGCAACAAACAAGTCACAATTTATGTTATAGGTATAGTACTCAATGTTTGAAATATTTGTAATCCGGCAATTTAAATTCCACTGTCCTTATTATCCATGCACCATGGCTCGACAATCGACAACCGCACAGACAAACTATTTGAATGCAAATTAGTACCCGTACGCAAAACAAAAAAAAACTGTATATGCCCACCAAATCTGCTAAAGATAATTCTAAAAATTCTAACACGTGTTAATATTAAGAGCCGAGCCTTAAAAAATTTACTTTTTTAAAACAGACATTTGAAAATGATAAAGCCAAGGTCTCCAGCCTTGTTCAAAACGCCGATGAAGTTTGTTCTATTAAGAAGTCAAATATTTAAAAAATCAATATTGTAAATAGATATGAAAAAACTTCAAGCCTATAGTAAAAAAGGAATTTCAAAATGATAAAGCCAAGGCCTCCAGTAATGTTCAAAACGCCGATTACGTTAATGATCAAATAAATCAAATCTTAAAAAATCAATATTGCATGCAAATTAAAAACGAACCAGTAATTTTCATTGAAAAACTCGGAGCCTAAACGACGAGATCATTTATCGGCTGATTTCAAATTTGTTTATCGCTTTATCCCGTCTTCAACATGCATAATTCATAAGTCTGATTAGCCGCCGGAACAGGTTTTAAAATTAGCGCGCCACGGCGCATGCGCTGACGCGTGGTTCCGGCCACTTTTTTGTGGGAGGAAAAACTGGGTTCAATTTCAAATGTGAAAAATTCCTGAATGTGGCGGCCAATCGATAGGGCGTATAAACACGTGCGGGGTTGGACAGCCTTCCCCCCCAATTGGCCCAAAATAAACAAAGATTTAATGTAAATTGATGGGTGCGGGTCCCTCGCAAAGGTCACTTAAGATTATAAAACGTGCGGACGATGTTAAAGCGAGTGTACCCCTGGCGAAATTTTCCAAAAAATTTCCAACCATTTAAGAAAAAAAGCGCAGCATCAGTAGCCTCTGCGGTCATGCAATTCCGCCCTAATAAAACAATGAAAATTACCTTATTTTCGATTGGTGGTAATAGTACCGCTCGGTGGGTGTAATGCCGACGGACTGGCAATAGCACGTGCACGGTAATATATCTGCGAAACTAATTTCCAGCCCTTTTAAAAGCGTACTGGCGAGCGCCTTTCCACCAATTAGATACGAGAGTGAGCGCGAGATGGCGCTGGCATCTAACCCTTTGACACCTCGCCAGTCTGGCTCAAAAATAGGCGCGAAGGCAGGACGAGGACCAACACCCACTGGAAGGTAACGTTTTAATACTTATTAAAAAAAATATATCGCCCATATATTTATTGAAATTACCGACGAAACGACCCATTAATTGGGGTTTATTGAAGAATGGACGAGCGGCATTGGCGCAACAACCCTTAACGATACACGTGCCCTTCTTGCGCCAATCAGAAGTGGTCCTACGTAAATAGGGTTCTGGGTGACGGCTACGTTGCGCGGAAGCTCATTATAACTGGCGTTGGGTTCATTCTTTGGCGGGTTTATTGGAAGACATAAAATTAAACTCGAAATTGCATGTTTTTATATTTTTTTTAGATAAAACGCTTATCTACGCGTTCACTTATATACAGTACCCGCTTTGTTAATTTTAATCAGAAAAAATGCTAATGAGACATTAAGATGGCAATTAACTTTGTATCATTAAAATCAAAATCAATTAAAATCAAAACGCGCATTGCAACTTATAGATGCGTGCAACTCAATTTGACTCGCATAGCCTATCTGATATTTCATTTACACTGTATATCCCCAAATTTGAATGCCAGAATGATGCATGGTTAAAATGTAGACCAAATTTATATAATATCTTATTTAAATATATTCGACAGTGCATTATGCTGCGATGCAATCTGCAAATATCATTAGGGCCGTTATTATTTCCACGCACATATACTGCACGTTTTCCAATGGTTACATAACACACCTTTAGAAAGTAACATGTCTCAAGATAATGTACATGTGCAACGTCTATCTTAATACGTGTTGTATTCTAAATACAAACCCAATAATTTCGTACAACAAAATATTATATATACCGAGTAATTTAAGTGAGTTTTACTTATAAACTTACGTGCGTAACACGTCTATAGAGCATGAAGATTCGAAAGGGCATGCATACGAAAAAATCCACTACGAATGTAAACATACCAACTTTAGAAACTTGAAATTATTCATAGCGGTACTGACACAAATTTGGTACATTTTTTTTCAAAATTAAACATGTCTCGTAAAATAAATGAATATTAATGAAATAAATACGGTGAGAACTAGAAGAAGATAAATTTAACCGAGTATATAAACGCAGTATGCATGGGTCATTAACGTCTACGTGTAAATGAGAAAACACCGTTTAAATATTCCCACAGCAATATTGAGGTCAAAAAAATGTTAATTTCAAAATGGTAAATATATTAAGCTTATAACTAGCAACTAAGAGCATCCTCCGAAGACAAACCACATGCATGTCAGAATATGCCATAGTCCAAAATGTGCCAGTAATACTAAACATTTACTTCATGAAATATATACTGCATTTACTCGTGACAAGTAACACCATTTAAGTATGTTAAATAATGTACATCCAAGTATGTACTAAATAATGCATAGTGTTAAAAGTGTGCACTATATTCACATAAAGCGTTTATTCATGAGAAGATGCGTTCATAACAACAAGGTGTGTTTACAAAATGGAAGTGTTTTTACAAGTGTGAACATCCTGTTAATGTGTTCAAAATTGGTAATATTTTTACAATCTTTTATACGTGTAGTAAAATAAACCCATTGAAAGTTAACTTTGTGTAAATTTATAAAAATACATCATGAACTATCTGCGTGGTATAATATTTTAAACTTTAGATGCTAATACATGCCCATTTGGAGGGCACAATTTGTTAGGATCTTTTAGGTAAATTTCAAAAAGGTCCTTTGTGTACATAAGGTGGATGTGTTTTCATGTATGATACACTAATATTCCGAATTGGAATCACGCACAAATTGATAATCAACAAATACTAGTATTACTAACGACTAAGCCTAAACTCATATTAATATTTTGAGGGTCACCCAACACAATTAATGCGGTAGAAACGCTTCATGAAACAATGACCACATTGTTGACATTATATATAATAATCTTCGTTATACAATTATGGTGGAGGGATGTTAAAAGTTAATTAAGTACTAATCTTAAATTGTGCAGAACTCGCATAAAAGCAGCTTACTCTGCAGTAAAACTCCCCGTTGGTGGCAAACATTCCAACTAATTATGCCCATGGTTTAAAGATTAATTTTGACAAAAAAATATAAACATGGAATGTATGCATGTTTCCCCTAATACTTAAAATTTAACTTTAAATTACTTGTTTTCTTATTTGGTAAAACCATTAAAAACAGATGTAAAGATTTCTCAAACTTCAGTATACGATGACAATGTATCAAATATGGCCGTGTAACACATTAGACAGAAGCTTTACAAAATATATTGCACTTTGGCAGTCGTGGTGTCACGTGTGCATGCAAAAAGGAATGCATTGATTGGTTTAACCTGAGATAACCTTTATTGAATTTATTAAAGCAATGCATGAGAGTGTCGATCATTCATGACTCGACGACTATCAAAATACGATTCGAAAGTCTTCTGCCTGAGTACCCATAATATATACACGCGCACGTTTAGTACTTGTGCAAGCAAACATTACAACAGAAGTCTGCATGCTTCGGTAACACAGTATACATGTTTGCACAGTGTGGGCCAATAAAAAGTAAGCCAACTTTATAAAAATCATAAAATGGTTATTTATTAATGGAATTTAATGAACATTTGTACAAATATTGTTGTTCTCTTTACTTTTGAATTGCCTTCCTTCACGTACTTTTTTAATGACGTAATCATTCGAATTTGTCTTTCAAAATGGCGTTCACTGAAGAAGAAAACGAAAAAGTACAGTGCTAGGCAATTTTTGAAACAGTTTCCGGAGAAAGGTTGGATTTTTTTGTATCCTATTAAAGTACACCTGTACAAATTTTCATTAAATTTTATTAAAAAATAACCATTTTATGATTTTTATAAAGTTGGCTTACTTTTTATTGGCCCACCCTGTATATTTAATACGGCAATGGACTTTCAGGGCCGGCACAAGGGGTTCGTGCGCCCTAGGCGAGACTTGAAATTTGCGTCCCATGCAGTTAAAATGTTTTAATAAACCTCTTACATTAATTTAATGTTTATCATTTTGCAAAATTGACAAAGGAAAATATTTTCCATTTTGGGGGCACTCAGAAATTGTACGTGCATGTCGTGTACAATGTTAAAAAAGTTGTGAATTTTTGACAGCCGAAGCGCAATAATTTTGTAAAAGTGAGCTAAATTGAGCCTAGAAAAATTTTAATATTTTAGAAAATTGACATTGGAAAAAATTAAGGAATCGACCTAGGATAAATATGCAAAATTCTCTTTGGAAATTGAACATTTTGCGAAATTCCAAGCTTAGCATGTTGGGGAATTTTAAAAGCTAAAAACTGTTATGTGGCAATTTCAAACATAAAATCTGCTTTTATGATTTTTATAAGATAAATTTTTGAATTTTAAACATTTTGGTAAAACTAAAATTTTCTTCTCTTAAACTGTTCAAAACTTTGCAAAATTGTGCACTGAAAACGGGGGAAAATTTGCAAATTTGTGCGCGGAAATCGTGGATAATTGCGCAAGTTTGTCCTCTGAAATTAATGAAAATTTTGCAAATTTGTACTGACATTTTTGATAAAAGTTTGCAAATGGGACCCAAGCTGACCACGTAGAAGAATTTAATTTTACATCGTGACAACATTATACGTTGAATTTCCTCGACATTTTCAAAATAATTTATTCTTCCCTGACTTTTTCCAGGTTTTTCAGGTCTGGGTAAACCCTAGCTGTTTTAATTTTTGGCGCCCCCACCCCCTGGCACCATCGTCACTTCGGCCCTGGACTGCGCCTATGTTCGCCTATGGACCAGCCCTATAGACCTCGGACAAGAGAAGACAATGCATGTGATACCGGCTTTCATACGAAAATTTGCATATATGCCCATACTGGAATATTCTGTTTTATTTCCTGGAGCATGTAAAACACATGAAAAAGGCATTAGTAAACATTCTTTTATGTATACGGAATTAGCATTTCCATCTTTTTATGATAAAGAACTAGCTGTCGCCATGGGAATGAAGTGCGGTGAATATATGATTAAGTGCATTTATAAATGATAAGTCAGCGTTCACTCAAAAACAAAATAAAAAGCAGGTTGCCTGGCAACACAGATTGTCTCTGGCTGTTGTTTTTTTCGGAACAAAGGTTGTTGTCAGGGAGATGCGTAATATACATTGGAATATCGTTAATACGAACTCCGAGAATGCAAAACTTGTTCGTTTACGCCGTAGTTCGAATTATCAGAAGTCAGAAGTCATACATGTATGCATGACTTCAACAAAAGAATTTAAACACATGCATATGAAAAAAGTCAAAATATTAATTATACTGTATTACACAATCTCTCGAAGTAAACAATTATAGTTCCCCTAACATAATCCGTTATCGAAAATTGTTCATTAGTTCTTTCGCGACATTTCGTCAAAAAGTCTCTGATAACATCTTTATATAGTTACTACTATATACGAATTCATTTTGCAGCTTGAAAAACTGGCGAGAGGGTCCCCACAAAAATTTCAGATTTAACTTCCCTTACTTGTTCAGCTTTTTAAACAAATTTCCCTGACCAACACAATGTCAAAATTGACATATGCCAATGTTATCCACGATTTTGAAAAATCGACACCTTCAATATTTTGCAAAATTTAATAATGATATTTTAGAGAAAGTTTTTAAATTGTCTTCAGAAAATATTGCAAGTTTGGCAAATTTGTAAGCCTACTCGGAAAATGTGAAAAATTTTGCAATTTTGTCTTCGGAATTTGTTGAAAATTTTGCAAATCTGTAATCGGAAACTAGATAATTTTGCAAATTTGTCCTCGGAAACAGTTGAGAATTTTGCCAATTTTTCCTCGGAAACTGTTGAGAATTTTGTAAATTTGTCCTCGGAAACTGTTGAAAATTGGCCCAGAGCTATAACCACATACAGTAGAAGCATTGATTTTGGATTGTGGCGTATACATGTACATGCATTTGAATGAGAAGGTCCTGCAACTTTTATCGGAAAACACTTCTTAGTATTATCTAAACAAATTCGTTTTACCAAAACGTAGCTTGAATGATTTTAAACTCGAAAAATCATCCGCCTTACCCGACAATTTGTCATATCCGAGTTCGTCCTAACGAAGAAATTAATATTCGATGTATACCCTATGGTAGTAAAGGCTGCGTGCGTTACCCCATTTTCCTGATAATTAACATAAAATCAATCATATATTATTATATTCAACTAAACATTATTTATCACGCGTTAATTAACATGTTAGCCAAATGTATTCATTTGTAAATGAAAAATAAAAATATTTGTATGCGACTGTGTATCTGAACTTGTTCCTTAAATATTTCGTGATAACGAAACAAAAACATGATTATTTTGCTCAATTCACATTCAGGTATACTATTATACGAATTTATTTATTATTTATCAGTTTACATGAACTTTGCGGGTCCATTAAGTTTTAATAAAACTATGGTAAAAGGGTTTCATGGATTAATAAAATATGCAACGTCAAATTCAATTTAATGTGCTAATTTACTCCTTTTGTAAATTCGATACATCTACATGTAAAATCTAACAACATTAACATTAACGTTAACATTCTCGCCTTGCATTCGGTAGACCCAGGTTCGCTTCCCGGGTCGGCTATCCTCGATTGTGGTTTTTCATG
>JAQGAO010005750.1:0-13179 GCA_034697705.1 Ommatoiulus sabulosus
AAAACACCTTTTTAGGAGTTTAGAAATACCATTAGGTGCTTGTAAATACCAAAATATTTTTAAACACCTCAATATACCTCGAAATACCTCAAAAGAGACTAGCAAATCTTTGTGTGTTACAAAACACCCAATTTCACCATTTCTTAGAGTGTACAACGAGAGAAAAATATCTTGGAAGTTGTAATATTTCCTTAAAACGAAATGAAGTATGACAATTTGTGATATTTTTCACCTTTTTTATTTCTCGCAACCCGTTTTCAAGCCAGACAATGTCTTTCTTTTTCTTTTCTTGTTTTTTGCAGGTTGTCATTTCGACGCAAGTGAGCGTGGACGGTCCGCTGTTGGCCATTTCGGACAACATGTTTGTACATAATAATTCCAAGCACGGCAGGAGGGCGAAAAGGCTGGACCCATCTGAAGGTAAGTCTACAAATCGGTGCCTAAACCCAACCTATATGCCCCTTCCGAAGAGGTCCCGCGCCATCTGTCGGCGAAATGCGGCTTCAGGGCGCCGAGCTCTATAGCTACAGTATCTCTCCCTTGATGAAGATGGTTGAATTTTATTAATTGACTCGCTCATGTGTGTGGATTTGGATCACGTCTCTGGCTGGGTTTATTTGCATCGTCTTGGGACCGTTTTTAATTTACGTTTGCATCACACTCGAACCGTGGCTGCTGCGCGCTTTTCTTCATAGCGCCACCCGCCAAAACTGCTACGGCGCTTCCACTCAGACCCTCCATATACAATGTCGACGACACGAAAACATAATTAAAGGAAATATGTTTCGGCTCTGATTGCTGCTCCAGCTATTCATTGATTAGATTCAAAGAGTTTTGCAGTTCCCCTGATCGACCCGCCAGTTCATCGCGCATTGGCGCGCATATACCGTAGAGGAGTCTTGCGCTCGACATCACTATACATGTACATGTATCTCAAATATTCGTAATTTTTTTTTTGCCCTGCGAGTCAAAATTCCACTCAACCACATGTAGGGTGGTTCGAAAGTAGCCAGGCATTTAGAGAGTATTTTTTTAAAAAAATAACTTGATACGCAAAATGCAGTTTTCCTCAATAATCCGCAAAAATGCATGAAAAAGTACCACAGCATGATATTTCCGAAAAAAGCAATTAGAAAAACGGTGTCACAAAAATGATTTTCTTGTCTCTTTAAATTTATTATATTTTAAAAATGTAAGTTTTTTTTAAATCGTTTCCTTTGGATAACTTATATCGTCTTGTTAAAAAAATGCATTCATTTTTGTTTTGTAAAATATTTTTTCGCTTCTTGAAAAAAAAAACATTATTTTTGTAAAACAAAAATTTCATTTTTGTCGGAAAAACCATCTTCTTGTTGGCATCATTCATTGTTTTGGGGGAACCTTTATTGTTTTATTATTAAAATACTTCATTATTTCGGGAAAAAATGTGGCGATTTACCCTTGGCCGATCTAGTTAAGCTGTGACTATTTAAACGATAAATTATAGATACTTTTAGCAATGGTAAGAATATATCCTCTTGTATTTCTTAAGAAAAAGACTAGTATAGCTTTTGCTTTCATTGTTTATTGGGTGATGTCTGGTTGAAAGATCACATTTTCGAAGCATCCTGTATCGAATCGGGAAGATTCATTCCGCCTCCTCCATCACTGGGGATTTAATGAAGGAGATTAAATGGGGACCTTAACTGCACCCGTCGTTAAACCGGCAAGTATTGCCTTATTGACGTGCAAAAAGGCAATTTCATTTGAACTCCTTCCTCCTATAAAACTCATTGTTTTTCACGGTTTCTTGCATCTTGAATAGATGCTAGTTGCGGGAGTTTGATGGAAATTTCGTACGCCATCAGTGGCGAACGAGGAAATAGTCGATACAAGAGCAAATGTCAACAATTAAAATCAGGTTTAATCGGCTCTTGCAATTGACTTGGGTAATCGGTACTTGCTCTAAGCGCCGATTACGACATACTGGGAGAATGATGCAACCCCTTCAAATGGCTATGTCCTTTTAGAATTTAAAGACGTTTACTTTAAAGTGCACAGATTCATTAATCGCAATCGCGAATGTTCAGTAAATATTACAAATATGCATCTACTACGTAGCAACATTAGTCGATGTTTGAAGACATTGCAAAAACAGCGTCATTATCAGAATTGATGACGACATTGCAAAAAAATGACGTTTTTAGAATTAATGAGGATAATTTTTAAACATGACGTCATTTAAAGAAATTCCGACGATATTTTAAAAAGAAATGGCGTTAGTCTCAGAGGAACAGCACGAGAACCACATTTTCAAAGCTGACGTCATATATTCAGAAGTGATGAAGATATATTTAAAAAAATTGACGTCGTTTTACGAAGTGATAACGATTGGTGATATTTGAAAGCTAATGACGTCATTCTAAGAGGAGCACTAGCATACGAACGACAGTGCAAGATGTTTTTTTTTAAATGGCGTCATTTTACGCAATGATGATGATGATAGTTTAAAAGCATATGGTGTCACCTTCAGAATACGTCATTGTATTAAAAAATGATGACGATTGGCGATTTTTTAAAAGCCAATGATGTCATTCTCAGAGGAGCAGCATCTAAAAAGTGACGTCACTTCCAGAAATGATGCCGATGATTCTTGCCATTTGGGATGTATTTCCCGCCTATAGAGGCTGCGTCCGCTCGATTGTCCAGCGCGCGGACAGGAGTGTCGTCGGCGCCCCCTACCGAGCGTGCGAATCAACTCTTCCGACAATTCGATCGTCGCACGTAGCGATGGCATTGAAAACGCGCGCAACTCTTTCCCCCAATTAGTTGGTTTTATATATATGTGGAGGGGTTTGCGTCTACCGCGCGACGCTCGCGTAAGTGGCGTTGCGTTTTGTTTGCCTTTGCCTTCTCCTTTTCTCTCGTTTTATTGTGCGTTTTTATCATCTTGCGCTCGACGTGTACGGCCCTCTTGGGAAGCCGTTATGGGATGTTATTTGGTGCAGCTTAGGGAGATTGCATGATAGTGGTTATTATAAGATGGGAATGAGGGAATAAGCGGTGCAGCGGCGATTTCCATCCTAATGGAATAAACCTATTTGCTGTAATCATTATTGACCTATTATTTATGAATATAAGCCCGAGCAACCGGCTGCGAACGCAATCTTTCGCTCGCTCTCTCTGGCTCTAGCTCTTCCTGGGTTTTTACTTTTTTTTACCAACAATTCCCTAATGATATGCCCACGTTGCATGCATTTTTGCTGCACGTCTGATGTTGGTTCTCCACGAGATGGAGGCTAATGAAATTAGGGCTGAAATGGAATACCAAATTTGGTGGAAATCTGAGTTGCTTAAGACGCTGGATGAAAAAGTTTTATCCGAATAAATTCCAGAAACCTGGTTTTGGCGGTGCTTATGGATCGACGAAATATCAAACGTTCTAAACTAGTGTCTCGGTAATTTTTTCATGTTTATTTTACAAACGTAATCGACAATACAGATCGAGCACGAAGCTTTAATCGAAATGCCTGGGATCAAAAGTGTTTCGGATTTAAGATGTATCGTATTTTTAAATATTTACATAATATATGTGGGGTGTGTGACTCGAGTCTAAACACGAAATTCCCGAACATTTCCGCTAAACTCACCTTTTTTTTGGCAATGTATTCCCTGGTAAATATTACCAGTGCAATATACATGTACCTACCCACGCGTTCACATTATTTAATTTAAATATCTTATAATGTTACCATACTTTTTATAACCTATATCTTCGACAGTATTTTCTACAAGGCAATTTTCAGACTATTGCCAGTAAATATTTATTATTCAACGTTTGTCCCAAAATGTTTCTAACACTGAAGGATAATCAAAATATCTTAAAATCCAGGTGTCCACGAAATAATATGAATTGGTGCATCCAATTCAGCAAGTTGCGCAACTTTGAACGATCGAAAAGATACATATACTTGTTTTAATTTAGAATATTGAACCATGTCAGTTCGTATTACATCGTGGACAAATCGTAAGACGTTTTCCTGTTTTCAGTCATACTTCAGCATAGAATGCGCGTGAAAATGAGGTTCCTTTAGCAAGTCTCAGCGCCGCTTGTGGCCAATTGAAAGACTAATAAGACAATTCAGGGGTATCCAAGATGGCGGAACCCAACGTGTTTGTTGTACAGAAAACGCCGCGTGACAAACTCACGAATTACCTTATCGTGCAGACAAGACTCGCTCGAGGGTTTCGGTCGAATTTGTCACCAAAACAAACAAAAAAAGTCTGCTCGTTTGGTAAGAGATGATGCACCACTAAAATATCTCGGCGACGAATGATACATCCAAATAAAAATGTATTACAGACATTCCTGACTGTCAGAAGGCGTTAGGGCTGCCAGCCAGAGAAATACAAATGCGGACAGCGGCTGTGGTGGGGCGCGAACCGTGAGACTGTCAACGTCCATAGATCATACGTGAACGTGAGTGTACTTTTTGTCGCGTCTGCGAAAGTAAAATATGGGGACCGGAAACCCGAGAAAATTAATGGCGCATGGTGCAACGACTTCCAAACAGTGTCTGGCCTTCGTTCCCTGACACGCAAATAGCTCCATGCATATCGTCAATCTGGCCACTCCATTTGCCTGTTACTTTACGCAAAGTTGGATTTAGTTCAGTATACTTGTTAAGACTGATGCCAAAGTTGTCCGTTTATAGAAATTGAGACTGGTAGCAAAAATTCGGGTTGGTTAAGCATCCCTATTCCGAAATCCGAAAGTTGGGATGAGATAGTGGTACATTTACTATAAAGTCCAAAATCCTAAAAACCTTTGGCACCGAGCATTTTGGATAAGGGATAGGCCTAATAAACCTTACAGTCCTTAGCTTATCATGCTTAATTTCGGCTTAATGACAGTTGTGACACTTCCTTTACATTTTCAAAAAAGATCATTTAATGATTGCGATTTTAAAACTTGCATCTTCTCAAAATGAAAATTGTTGAGTTGTGTCACTTATGAAGCGGAGTACGATATGTTTGTTATAAAAGTTGAATGTGGACAATGTTCCTCATATTTTGTTTTTCGAAAATTTGTAGCGCGGTGAATTTCATACAGTACTTGAAGCGTTATACTTGAGTTACTTTGGACGTAGGCGATGCTTAAGTGTAACAACTAATAAAGTAACGCTTGTCATTGAAAATGAAGGCTCTTTGTTATATTGTACTCTTGTATGCAAAAAGTCCTATTCTTTGTTTGGCCATGGGCACGGAGTGAGCAGCAATTGTTATCGAAGATGAAGTAAAAACTTGATTTAGCCATCATTTCAGGACTCCCTATCACATCGAGGAGTTATGGGCTTCGTCCCTTATCACTCCAATCTGGTCATACGCTGACTGCATCCAGTTTTATACCTGGGGCGAAACAGCTCCCCTGCACAGTATCATCCCAAATCTGCTACTACTTTTATTGTAAAACTATATAGCGTCCTATTATTGGTGCATTTCATAACTGCGCTTCATATCGGACATATAATGATATGGAGGGAGTCGTATTATATTTTTGCTTTTTGTATATACATGTAGGCTACACTGTATCGTCATGACTAGACTGACCAAGGAGCGAATTAAGCTTTAGGGATTTTGAGGGCCATCCACGAAGTCATGGTCGAGGACGTGATGGATGTTGCAGGAATCGATTAAAAATAACTGTCGTACCAAATATATTTTATGTTGAAAATATGCTTATTTCCAAATATAAATTTCATAATGTTATTCATTTGAAAAGAATATACTGTATTCGTAATGTTGTTGCTACCACACGCGTTATCATATCATTTAGCATGTTGTTTAAGCGACAATTCGGATCAAAATCTGATACGTTACATGTAGTAGAAATATAATTGTGACACTACATTAACATGCGATGTTTCTGATATTTGCCAAAAAATAACATTAATATTTCGCTCAATCTGTGTGACATCTCTCCACGTCCATGAATAAAATAGAACTTCCATACACATGTATGTGAAATTAGTGTTTTGAAAATTATCTAGTTATTCATTTAACGATAGGTATATGCGTTGTCCCTATGGTCTACAGCCCTCTACTCGTGTAATGAAACTTTTTATAAGAAACCGTACATTTTTACTGATCAGAATAGTTTCATAAACGTTTCGTGGGACATGTCGTTCATGCGTCCAAGCCACGTGCTGATTTGACAAAATTTGTAATATCCTGTTCCGTTATAATTTATTACTAAATTCACGTTTTCTATTTCCGTCCCAAGTCCTCTACGAATTTATTGGGAAGATGCACTGAGTGCATAATGGCACGCGCATTGCCCGCCATTTATCGGACGACCCTCATTCGGGGCAATGTCCAGAGACTGTTTATGACCAGGGTCAGAAAGTGTCCCTCGAGACTCCTTGGTTTTTGTTAAATCCGAGCGCCTGGATGACTGTCTCCTTCACTGCTGACCGCTGGCCATGACTGAAGATTACCTTTTGAATTATTCGACCACACACATTGCCTTAATATCCTGTTTGCCCCCTGGTCATTGGTGAGTGGGATTATGCTCGCCATTTTCCATGTAAGTCAAGCAGCAGTTTGTAGAGCAGCTTCTTGCGCCTCCGTTGCTCGTAAATTTGGCCCCTCGACCCGTCCCTCTCCAGCGGCGATTTTCACTAATCAAATTCTGAGGACATTCGTTTTGCATAACTTTATGACGGGGCTGTGTACAACGGTATCGATGTCTCGTACATGCTGTATTTCCCCGCACAGGCTTAGTTTACTTTTTTTTCAGTAAAAGCTATTCATTGTAATGCATTATTGCTTTAGGTTATTCGATAAGAAAATACTTCGTGAATGAACTTTGATTGGATTGAGTTGAAATGCATTTTCAAAATGTATTCTCGTAAGTGCACAAGACGCATTTTAATAACACAGGAATTCATTATAATTTTCCAGTCTACGGTATACATGTTTTAAAATACACGATTATACGACAAGGGGTCCCGAATAAACGAAACAAAATTCTGTTATTTTTGTTCAATTTGCTTTTCTTCTTTTTTAAGATGTGTCCCTAATTTCGAGCCGATGGTCTTAAGTCTGGTACACTATAGTCACAAAACCAAAACTGAAAACCACAAAGCCCAAACTTTCAACGTGAACTAGTTTCAATAAAAAAATTAATACAAACTAGTTTTGCAAAACCTGAGCTTGCACACTGCAACAAACCATATTATTGACAAAACTGCATGAGCAGACGACAGACGAAAACACGATAGATACGATATGCTGACGTCTGCAGTATCATCGATATCGTGCAGACGAAACGTTGATAGCAACGCCACCGTCAAAACGTTTAGCTATTTCCCTTTCATCTAGCCGACACTCGACGGGAACGTCAAACTTAGTTTTCAAACTTGATTTTATAGTTTTTAGTTTTGCAAAAAGAGTTTGCTTCGCCATTTTTTTCATTGCCACAAACCCGAAAAGTTTGGAGTTTTTAGTTTTGGTTTGGTGGTAGTATGTATACCACCCGACTTTATTGTCACGAAATTGCGCCTTACCGAGGTGCTTACGTGCATTGTTTTCCTGGAAGAATATGACTCGAAATTTGAACTATCGTTGAAGGTGCGAGATAAGGTTGTCGTCACGTTGTACACTGTGTATGCGTGTAGACATGCCGGTTTCATTGCTCCGTTTTATGACGTTTCGCATTTTAAGCGCGCTTAAGTTTCACGTAACTTAACTCACTCCCCATGCAGCTTCAATGCACTCTCGTATTTATTTATCAAATTCAGCGCCGTCGAAAACAAAGGTAAAATACGAGCTTGTCTTCTCGAATTATTCGAACCCTTCATAATAGATGAATAAAATGTACGCGCGTCATTTATTATTCAAACGATATTGCTATTATTTCCCCTCTCCGAAATTAGCCCGCTTTTCCCACAGGAGCGAGCGGCACGGCCCAATATTGAGCCATTATCGGATTGGCTCCCTCCGCGCCGTACTTCATTAAATGGTCCCCCCAATAGCCGTTGGCCGCTCGGACAGGGGTCAAGCAAATTTCGCCCCGTTCCTATTAACGGCTCCGCGCTAATGCCATCAGTGAAGCGCGCGTCGCTCGGATGCCAACATCAGCTTCGGAGGAAATCATGAATCATTGGCAGGAATTAGGTTAGCGGTGGGAGGCATAGCCGCCATCTTGTTACACCGGCCAGGGTGCGGAAGTTTTGCCGAATTTTTTACAAGTTTATTGAAATCACTGAATTTTTCTTTTGTTTGCATAGGAAGGTACCGAAGGTAAACCTGATTCACATCCACCAAATCCGTACCGTATAGTCGCGTCACGAGCGTTGCGGAACGCGACGTCTCGCCGCACGTAAAAATACGAGTACTGGTTCGCGTTTTATTTTTTATTTTTTTCTATTTACTTCCCCCAAAATAACGATTAAAATTGATCAGCCGGGAAAAATTGGATCAACTTCAACTGGTACGGATGCGAATGCAAATGTACGTCGTATAAACGTCACTTAGCCCCGCCTACTGTCATGTGCGCATGCGCGGCCACGCACGTGACGTAATTACAGTTCGGATTTGTTCGCTGTGAATCAGGCATTAGTCTATTAATTGTAAGGTATTTTACCTGCAGTTATCATTATGGTTGAAGAGTAATGATGGCATCTTCCGTCTCAGTTTCCAGTTTAGTTTGAGGAGTTTTGACGTCATTTCCAAAACAGTTGAAGAATGGATGAAGTTATTTTTATTCAAGCTGAAAAATGATGGCGTCATCTTTCACTATGACGCTATGCCGAAAGGACAATTTCGCCGAATATTTCTTAAGAGAATAAGTTTTGCATTAACTGTCATTGAATATTCCCTCTAAAAGCCACATCTACCTTGTAGAAACGATGGTGCGTAATTTTTTAGAACGCGTTTGGATTCCCTGGGATAATTTTTTTTTAAAATTGCAAATTTAGACTCCAATGCATGTAAGCCTATAGGCAAATCATAAAAACGTACAGTATTTGTAAAATATTTTAGAAAATGGAGATCTTTTTAAAAATAAATCATCCTTCAAAATCCTGGTAAAAATAGCGACCGGCATTTATCAAACTATATCCGATCAAGATTTCGGTAAATGTCGTTTTTCGTAACCTTATGATCATCGTAGGACAAATTTAAAAAACGTGATACTTGAACAAAACCCTGAATGTTGTTGTCCATTTGACTCAGGATTTCAAGTCTGCCCCTCCAATGCGATGGGCAAACGCTCATCACATTCGTGCTATGCTAGATTGCCAGCTCGTGTTGACCAAGGATGTGATGACGATAGGTGAAACTTGGAAAACGCCATATCGTATTATGGTCAGCTTCCAGATGATATATACACGCATTCATTTATGATGAAGCCTCAACAATATCTGAAATGAGATTTCTTTTTTTTCTTTCTCTCTTGATACGGGTTTATATTTCTTTTCCCCTACATCGTATTTTTTCCTCCTACCATTCGCGTATGATTCGTTTACTTATCAGCAGCAAATATCGTCGTCATATTTTTGACCATAACTCTAGCAAACTCATCATTTTCCCGAGTTGATTTTGGGCTTTTTTTTTCTGCCCTTGTTTCGTTTTTTTCGCTCTTTCTCTCTGTTCAAAATCACCGACTGTATTATTATATATGTGGGATGTGCGTGTGTTTGAGGAAGTCGATTTCTTCCTTTACCATTTCCGTATATATTTTTCATGCGCAGTCTTCAATTTGTCTCCTCGTCCCCTTTTCGCTATATTTCCAACCTGAATATTTTTCGCTTTTTTATTCGTCCTTGCATCGCCAAAGTGCAATATCTCATGAAAATTTTAGTGCAAGGGTGCGGACCTTCGTTGCTCAACGCCCTCTATATGCGGTGGACATTGGGAAGTCTGTGATTTAGGGAGATTTTCGGAACCCTCGAAATTATTGGCTAATTCTAGAGTTAGTAACCTTCCCAGCTTTTCCCTCGAGTATGAGGCCTGCCTCTTTTTTGTCTTTTCTGGCTTTTCCTTTGCGTCTTTGACATGCTATTTGACGCACGATTCGGTGTCAATTTTGGTTATATTTTTCATTTATAGCATGCCAATTGACACGAGAATCTTTTTCGCCACTTTTGGATTTTCCATTGAGTCTGAATCCTGACTCATTTTTCTGACTTCGCATCTGACGCGTGCCTTCTGATGCACGATTCTTTGTTGTTTTTTGGATATCCTTTGCATCTGAGGTATGCCTTTTGATGCAAGATTCTTGTTTGTTATTTTGTTAAATATTGCCCTGTATAGAAAAAGGAAAATTTCATACTGAAAGTAATAAGACTTCATTTATGTTTTTTACAATTGGCAAATTAAAATATTTCATTTCTCGTAATTCACATTCTGAAAAACAGAATTTTTTGAACATACCGTATTTCCAGATATAAATTTCCCCGTGTATGGCCGGCTTGAAGCACATGTCTCTTCAGGTGAGAATAAAAAGGCACTTCGGTCACTGCATGTACTCTCAGATGGTGCAAGGTGAGAAGTGTAATTTTTTTTAGTACATGGTGTCCCCATCGTTTTACCGAAATTCTTATGAAACGTGTACGCCTTTACCCATATTCCCATTATTTCTATATACAAGTATATATATATATATATTTTCACGTTGCAATTGCAGAACTAGCCAATGCGAGGGATGGACGAGGGGAAAGGTAATAATAATAACCTAGATGGCGCGGTCCAGTTTCCGCGCGAAAACTCGTTTCATAATATATTTACCCCGTCCCCTTCCACTCTCCCTCATTTTACTGTACTATAATATTGTCAGGTTATTTTTTTTCCTTTCTTCTCCCCACATCATTTTCGATTGCCATATATAGTTTCGCGTATACACGCATAACCTCGACCCAAACAATGCTTCGCCGAAAGCTGCACCAATTTTTCTCACTTTCATCTATATAAATATATTCGCCCATAGGCCTGGACACAATTTCTGGAGCTGTCAGAGACCTGATATGAAATTATGGCGGCAGTTATCATGCGGACATTGAGAATAGCCTGTATTGAAAAAAAGAAAACGCCGCTAGCTCTACGAGATCTTTTTAAATTGCTTCGCCAGAGCGCCATAGCGATGATGGCGTTATGGCGTGGATGGATATACTGGATGCACGGATCTTTGAAGCAGTATAATCCCAATCTTCGATGCGCCACCGATGATGCCCAGAGACGGTCCGATGACCATCGGCTACGAACTGACCGTATATATATTCAACGCGCTCAGAAAGTGCACGATGAAACTTTTGAGCAGGTTGTTCAGTATGCGAATTTTCGTCTGTTTACAGTATATATTTTCAGCAACGATACTCGCATATTTAACAAATATCGAATTCATAAATATGACCAAGCTAATGAAACTGATAAAGGTTGAACATTACTAATCCGAAACTTTCGCAAATGTCTCATGCTTCTTTATGTCTCCATGTACGCAAACTTTATTTCACGCACGAAATTATTAAAAAATATTGCCATAAATTACATTCAGGCTATGTACGTGTATAAGGTGGGTACAGTGTATATATACTGAATAAGAAACTGGAATGAATTTCGTGTTTAGACTTGTCCCATTCTCAAGATAATGACTCAAAATTCTTCAAAATGGGCAGTGTGGTTGCAGCTGAATGGAGCTGCTATCTCATTATGTATATGCAAAACAATTTAAATTTGAAAAATATATCCGAAATTCGAAGCACATTTGCAAAAAATTGTAATGTATTGAATGGTACTTGATGACACTCTGATCTTGTGAAGGGACATTATTTACCAAATTTTAATTATAGGTATAACCAATCCTAAGTTTCATAAGTTTGTATAATGATCCCACCCTGCCAAATGGTACTATGTACTGACTGCAGTGGTAAAGAATTGAATTGAATATAACACGAGCTCCAAAGACGTCGATTAAAAATATCCACGTCATTCGAGCTCCTTTGTGTGATTAAATATAGATAAGTGCCGAGCACAAAAAATGAAAAAATAATTTCGTCTTAAAAGATATAAGATCCATGCAAAGAAATCGTTCATTTATTCATGAGAGGGGTTGTACGACTGATCCCTAATGTTATTTTAGGAGTGTCAATCGATTTAGCAGTACAGAAAAACAACTATCTGGAAACGCTTACGTGTACAGTAGCATACACATGAGAAAAACACAAGTTTGCCTCGGCCAGCCTAAAAAGCTCGGCATCGACAAACATCGATTAAATGCTATACGCGAAAGATTCACTTCGGCAATCCGGACAATAAATATTTGATAATTCCCATCTGCTCGGATACCTACATTTTTAAACGAGTTATTTATAGGGCTTTAAACTGCTAGTTGTTTGCACATTTGAGGATTGAAAGAAAATCCCTAACAGTACATCATCGCGCGAAGGAAGCCATGGCAGGCAATGATTTCCTCGCTCGGATTTCAAAGCAAGAACATTAGCAGCGAGGAGCTCACTAAATCCTCTCACTACTCTTGTTCCGAACATGTTCATTGCCCTTGATCTTCATGTATCATTCACAACTTGTGAAAAGGAATTTTAAGGAAAAAAAATGGCTGTAAAATCCATAATTTGTCCTTTGGAAGTCCATAACGCACCCCAACGCGACACTTTGAAATTTTTATCGGTGAGAACTTTGACGATGTGAAAAATTCTTTAAGTGCATGGCGGCTCTTTCGGATGAGAGCTTAAACCGAGATGCCGTGCAGATCCCTTTTGATCTTTGCACGTTGAAGATCCCTCTTGGCAAGGGAACTGAGGTGGAAATCCCCTTCCCCTTCTCAGGTAGTTGACGCTGGCACATCCCCTGGCGTTTGTGTTTAGTTCTCGTGTAGCAGAAATACATGTACCGGTAGGTAGGTCAACGATAAAAAGGAAAAAAAACAACCATTTGAAATTTTCAAACATCACTAATGTAATTCAAATATGCAAAATCTTGTATTGGTAGAATGGCTCATTTTGTAAGAGTGTGCGGGCTGATACATGTATAATGAATTGCACCAATGCCCTATTTATGATATTAAATTTCCAAGTAATTTGGAAATCAAAAGTGCAAATTGACACTGTAATGGCGAATTCCAATTGTCCAAAAAATCTGCCCCGGTGTAGGTTACAAGGTGAGGCATAAGTCTGTAAAGTCTTG
>JAQGAO010005751.1:0-13178 GCA_034697705.1 Ommatoiulus sabulosus
GGAAAGGGGGCGATAGGTGTTAGTCAACCTCCAGAAAGGGGCGATAAGCCACAAAAGGTTGGGAACCACTGGTCTATACTGAAGCAAGGTTTGACAAGCTTTCTTTGTCTGCTTTTTAGAAGTGAATATCTTTGTTTACAACAAGCAGTAACGAAACACCATTACTGTATAGACTCAGGCCAAAATTACTCCTTACATTTTGATTGAAAATTCTTAAGCTTTTTCTTTGTACGAGAAATGAAAATAACAAGATCAACTCGTGTTGCGTCCCGCTTATCTTTACGTATTAATACTATAGTTCTAGTATTTATTTGACCTTTAGAATTGTTTTGGTACTATAAATTCTCTAAATAGCCATTTTACTGTACATGCACAGTGTGTATCTGATTATTCGTGCCTCGATAGCATACGGTACATGTACAAGTACATTTCTAAAATGTCAATTGAAAGAACACGATTTTGAATGTAGTTTCTGAATTTTTAAAGGTTTATTTAGAAATCGTATCTATATCTGCGTCTAGATTTAGTTACCAGTTAACCGGTTGGCTAAAACTTATTTTTGGTTTTTGTTATGGCGTACTATAGATTGAAATCTGCATATTTTATGTTTTAATTTTGTGCGCTTCCATGGTAAATTAAACAAAATTCGTATAAAACCACATGTTTTAAATTCTGCAACGTTTAAATCCTTTGTAAAGATGATTAAAATCTGTTGAGGCGAATTGGTATAATGGTTACCATGGAAACGTTTTCAATTTGAGTCACTTGACATCAGTTTGATTATTTGTTTGTTTACTTCCTACAGTTTCATTCAATTTTTCAAAATAAATTTAGGTCTAGGCAACGTCTTACTGCGTAGGCTACTATCCTAAAGTTTTCTTCTAGATCCCTGTTTGCCATTCTTAATCGAAATACAGTATGACGATTTTGTTTATTTTCAAAAAATGTTATCCAATGAAATTTTATTTATTTAAAAGCATATGAAGTCATGCGTTTTGAGATGACTACCAGTTTGAGGCAAATTTTGCCAATAGAATCCAAGTTCTGTTTGCAAAATTCGATTCGATTTGAAAGATACAAGGAAATAATTCCTATTCTATTTTGGATACATTTTTAGTTTTGAGAAAGTCAAATGGTCAGAAAAAGTGCTTCACCTGCGTCATTATATATACTATATATATATTTTATTTTTGCAAACTGCGTACATGTAGTTGAAATACCCTAGATACGAGAATCTTAAAAACGCCCATAGCGTATTTGTGTGGGCTTGGATGGATACGAGATGCAACTAGAGAGTAATTCAGCGTAATTTATGGCATGTTTGTGTCAAGGTTTCAGATTTTTTATGATGAGAAGTCATGCTATGTGACGTCAATGTAGAAAGCAGCAATTTTTGTTGCAAATTTCTTAAGCTGCTGTAAACCTAACGTAAATTATCACTAGTTTTCTGCACTGAGCAGTCTATTGCTTTTTCTGCATTTAACTATATAATTCTGCTTTCAAACTGCGGGCTTTTAACATCTTTAACTCTGAGTTTAATAATTAATAAAAGACTTCAAGCTCTCCAGTGGAAAAATGGCGAAGCGGTCTGACAGCTAAAGAGCTACAACGGTAAGATTATCGACATGCTATTGAAATATTTATTGCAGGAATGTATTAATATTTAGAAACTAGACAGACCACGTCATATTCTCATGGAATTGTGCGCTTCCGAAGTGGTTCATATCCAAAGATACCGATAGTACTTTATGATGTTCTCGCATATACAATGCTGCAACCACTCTATGGATATTGAGCAACAATGACGCACATTTTTCGGTTGCTCATTCCCAATTTATGAATAAAAAATCTTTAATACTATAAAATTAACAAGGAACTAACGTCAAACTAGCTAAATTTCTACACATGAAAAGTCACAACATTTCTCAATGGACCTTATGCAGAGTTATGTAAGAGCTTGAATCACGGGATTTTTTCATACAATCAACAACTAAAATAACGTACCTCCGGGTGATTTTCGCCATTGGAATGAATGAAAAGTCACGTGATAATGGCATGATGACGAAATCGGCAGGACGGCATGAGGTCCATTGTTCGCAGTCGACATCGATATAATTGGCATAATATTTCAGCGTAGGCCAATAGTATATTATTTTACTAGTCGATGCACAAAATCGTATTTTAGTATAGTTTCATAAAATGCTGCTGCCCCATTACAACCTGAGATGAGTTTCTGAATTTTATGAAACCGGTTGCTTTCATCAGGTGACTTTTTAAATTTTCACAATAATTTCAAACTATTGCTTTTGAGTTTGCAATACTGTATTGTATATTGGCGTGTCTCAAGAAATTTCCAATACGTTTATATTGCCCATTTAGTCGATCATGGTACTGAGAATTAAGCATTGTGGATCTGTTTATTCTTTATAGCCCATTACGCATGTGATGAGATAAATTGGAAACTTGCAGTGTAGGCTAAATAATTAATAGCAATTGCAGAGAAAAATGCAACCTTATATACTGTGCTTTGAACAGAATAATATTGTGGCATCAATCGAGCGTCATGGAAAATAAATAAAAACTTAATAGATGCGTATAGGAACTTTTAATTTATACATTTTCTTGTTGATGCGTTGCATTGAAGCGACATAACCATGAGCTTTTGAAGCGTAACAACTATCGAATCGCTTAATTTGTTAAATTGAGCATTTTATCTCGCTTGGAAATTTTAAGCTTGGCTATCGTGAAAATATGTGCTCTTGAGGCAAGTGCAGCCTTTCTCATAAATAATTAAAATATTAGGAAAGCGTATAATGGAAGGGGATGTTTTGATAGTGGTGTAAAAATCGGATAAGCGAGCGGCTTATTTTGGTGAGAACTGAACATGTGTTTGTGAAAAGATTAATGTTTTGTTGGGAAAAAAATTTCAGCTGCGAATTGATGTTTATGAAATGCTCTTCTTGCAAGGCACGTTTGAGCGAAATTGAAATGCCATGATTATAATAGTAAGCATTACGTTAAAGTTAATTATTTCAAGCTCAGATCATCAAAAAGAATACAAACAAAAATAGATAACGCTCTTTTAAGGCTCAATTTTTCCATGTCTGGTGAGAGAATAACTAACCCTTTTATTTCAGCATTGAATTAGAAGCTTTTAATTTTTGCAAATGAAATATGCTACAGTACATCGAGGAATTAAAATCAATTGGTTGACATATACAGCACATGTATCTATTTGCGAATTGTTTGGGAATAGCAGAAAATCTGAACTCGTTATTTGCAACAGCAACATTGGGGTTCATGGTGTCCTCGTTAGCAAAAAATACGGATTTTCGTTATATGCAGGCGGTTAAACGTCACACAGAAAAAAACACTTGTCGCATACACAAGATGAATATATCCAGAAACTTTGGAATCATTATGAATTAATTTGAAAAAGAAAATTATGCGTAACATAAGCAACATACTGTATTTCATATATGAATTGCAAAAGGAATTTTGAAAGCTGTTTTTTTCTGATGAGGACCATCATTAAAAAGTGCTGGTAGTACATTCTCGAAACCAATCTAGAATTCAGTAAACTTTATTTGAAATTTGATATCGGTAAGCTATCGTTCTAATGTTTTTTATTTGTTTAGGTTGACAGTGGCGATAGACGAATTATCTATGTGAATGATGGGACTCGATACGATTTGGAACGATTGGCTGATGATCCATTACTCGAACGAATACACGAATGGGATTACCCAATATTTGATCTAAACACCTTTAGTCCAGATTGCATTCTCAGTCAGGTAATAATTCAGTTAAAAATGTTTAGTGGCATATAGTGTAGAAAGTAATATTTATTCATCATGATTTCTGCCTGAATGCAATTCAGTCCATTTAGGACGATGTTTTACGTCTTATCTTGAAATAATCCAGTAATTTGGAGATTTCTGAAATCGATCCTTCTGTTAGTATTATCGACTGCTTATTTTTAGATGCCGTAGGTAATTCATCGTAAAAGCATGAATTGTTTTTCCGTAAAACAAGTTTTATTTTTAATAACCATTATTTTGCAAATTAATGGAAATTATAAATACGTTTTTTAAGACATACTGTAACTTGTATACTCATCGTTGACTCGTTGTGTTACACAACGGTTTTGAAATACTAAATTTCCTATCAATGGAAACTGTTACTGTAGTTTGGGAATTGGTACATGTGCAGTATATAATAGCTTCGTTTTAATATTTCCGTGTTCATGTCATTTTTTAAGTTCTCAAAATTGCTCAACGGAACCATAAATCATGTCATGGTGTCAAAACCCACTGCAGATACAAAGATAGTCTTTAGAGCAAATTGAATAAATCAAAATTTAGTTCCTATTTATCTGAAGGCTTATGTTTTAGTATAAACATAAGTTCCGGAACATTGATTATGCGGATACACCTTTTCCAACTTTGAAACAGCTTCCTGGGAAATCCTGCTCACTAGTAGACTAATCTCAGCAAACAATTTTCATTATGATCCATAAGCTGTTTCTGCTTGCAAGCAGCACTTCCTGATGTGTTTGGCTAGGATTTATTGGGTTCTTCCTATGTTTTATTGCTGGTTCGATTGACGTTACAGCGCATCTGGTTGTGTTTGCTAATCTTACTTTTCAATGACTATTACGCAAATGCAGCATCTGTTGCTTAACAGAAAATGTAGGTGCAGTTCAACAAATCCTACGTCGTGTAATTCAGACCATTTTCTCCCTGCCTTCTCCCGTAGATGCAATTTTAGAATTATTATTATTTATTCTTTTTTTAAACTCTGTGTTTGTGCCAATTCTACAGTAGATTGGTATGCTTATTATGCCAATTCAACCTTCATTATAAAACCATTTGTACGTATTTTAATCTAATGGAGGGTTATTTTCTGTTACATTCCTGTTTGAAATGTACATGCCATATTCAAATTCCTATAGGTTTTTGCTGTTGTTAATTTGTATTTTTACAAATTAATAACAAATCCTGAATGCTTTTATTATGACTTTAAGTAATTTGGCAGGTGGGTTTGATACATTGTTGGATGTTATGCATCTTGTGGGGCACGTACAGTATCTTTCAAGAGTATTTAAAAATAATTTTTTCTAAACGCAACATTAATGATCATTGTTTTTTTTTTCGCCACAGATATGTTACCGGATATTTCTTGAAGTGGGACTTTTTGAAACTTTTCGCATTCCCATTCAAGAGTTTCTGGCATATTTTCATGCATTAGAAAGTGGATATAGAGAAAAACCATGTATGTCCCTAACAAGCAGGTTTTGTTTTACATTAATTTTAATGATATTTGCATTGTAAAGTATCTCATCTGCCTCTAGTATATTTTCTGAGCATAAATATGTTAACAAAATGTTTACTATAAGGATGTGCACTTATATTTGACTCTCAAATGTCAGTTTGAAATCAATTTATTCATACGGTATAATATGAAATGACATTATTAAATTTATTTTTCAATGTTTCTTGGACAGCTGTAGTGAAATTACCCAAACAACTATAATGTTGATGTTATTTTTAAGGTTTTAACTGTTTTAGTTGATGCTTTATGGAATCGTTTTCCATTTACACGATTTCGTACTTTTGAAATTCCATTGTATGCACCACTTTTCAGATCATAATCGCATGCATGCGGCTGATGTGCTACATGCTGTTTACTACCTCACATCACAGCCTATACCAGGCTTTACTCAGCTACCCTTAGAGGTGGAGTCCCCTCATACAGTACAAAAGTCAGGTAACATTTTTTATTTCATTTGACATTTATAGGAAATAACCTGCATGATCATGGGCCTGCTAACAAAGACTTAATAAAGCACGCATACCTGGGACTGCTGTTGTTAGTTAAACAGTTCATTGTATGACGTTATTTTGTTATAAACGTAGCCTTGTCAACAAGAATGCCATAGACTATTGACTCAAAATGAAAATAGGATGTTAGCTAAACCCTGAAAGCTTAATTTGTTCTGGACTGATAAATGACTTTATAAAATCCATGTAAGAGATGTTATTATTGAGTGAGCAAATTTTCGTCAATTGTGCTACTTTCAAAAGAGAAACTCAGTCAAATAGAAAATGTGATAATGGAACTTATTCTTCAATGGATTTTACAATTAATAGTGTCTAGAAAAAAGTTTAATTGGCAAATTGTCAGTCATAGTTTTCACAAAATTCGTGTAAGACTCCTTTTCAAGTGCAAGTAACTAATCTTTAAAGAAATAAAAAAAAACTACCATAATGATTTCATAACACGAGGAACACCTAAATGCCCTAATTACGTGTAGCCTTTCTTTGGGAACTTTGGCATCTTATTCACTCATTCTCTTTATTTTACTTTATCACTTAGTCCTTTATTACAAGTTCATTTTCAAATGTGAAATGAATCATAGTTTTTTGACCTGCACAGTAGCTTATGGCGACAAATAATGCACTATAACTGATTTCTGTTTTCACTTATATCAGAAGCTGGTTCAAATAGTTCAGGTCTCGTACAGCGGCAGAGTTTTAATGCTGAAGATACATATGGCGTATTAGGAGCAAACCTGCCTGCCTTAGAATTAATGGCACTTTACACAGCATCTGCCATGCATGATTATGATCATCCGGGTCGCACAAATGCTTTTCTAGTCACAACATATGCACCAGAGGTAAGATGGCGTTTTTTCTTTAAAATTTTGGAGCGCCTTGCAAATTATCAAGACTGATGATTTATAAAATGATATACATTTAAATGTAAAAAGGATTTTCCTAAAGGAGAATTATTCCAAAGTTCTATTCTTGTTTATCACATTTCTAATTATGGTATTTATTTGTACATTCTTAAGAACGATAACTTGTTAAATGTTTTCGTTTTGTCTGTTATTTCAGGCAGTTTTATACAATGATCGCTCCGTTTTAGAGAACCATCACGCTGCCGCAGCATGGAGCTTGTTCCTTTCAAAACCAGATTTTAATTTTTTGTGCCATCTGGACAAAGCCGAATTTAAGAGGTTTCGTTTCTTGGTCATTGAAGCCATTTTAGCAACTGATCTCAAAAGACACTTTGAAATCTTAGCCGAATTTAATGCAAAGGTCAGATACAGTGTTTCATCTCAGTCAACACTTTCCATCTCAGCTTCATTTTTAGTCTGAACAGTGTAAACTATCAGCTGCTTAAAGGTCATTCACTAGATTAGTATTTTTAATTTTGAAAGGTTCTTGGAAATTAAAATTAGATACTATAAGAAGTATTTAATAGACTTGTGAGGATTTAATTTGCTTTGGCAATTTTTTGGGGGTTCATTAGAAGTCAAGAAGATTATTAAAATCTGGGAAGGAATAAATTTTTATTATATATTTTTATTCACTCATTTTTAATCAAATATTTCCAAAATGAATTCTTAGCTACTTTTTTCAAACATTTAAATATTTCAAGATGGTGTATGTGCCTTTTCTTCCTTTTTTATTAATTTTTTCATGTAACATATGTAATTGATTTATTATAGGTAAATGACGTCGATGCCCCAGGAATTGATTGGAACTCAGAAACTGATAGGTTACTTGCTATGGAAATGTGCATTAAACTAGCTGATATAAATGGTCCTTGCAAGAGGCATGATATTCATGTGCAGTGGACAACTCGAATAGCAGATGAATTTTACGAACAGGTACAGGTTTTGGAATATCATGCGAATCAAGACATGTATTGCAATTGTCAACTCTTTAAGACCCTTAATTCTTAATAAGCATTTTTTAAATTTAAAGTACTTATTTCTTGTTTTAAAGGGTGATGAAGAGGCGTCTCTTGGTCTCCAAATTTCACCATTCATGGACCGATGCAACCCTCAATTAGCCAAATTGCAAGAATCTTTTATCAATCATTTGGTTGCACCATTGTGCACCTCGTATGGGGCAGGTGGTTTGCTTCCTGGGCAATGGATTCAGGGCTATGAGAGTGAAGATGAAGGTGAAAGTAAACAAAACTTCTTAGTTAATATGAAAGCGCCTCTTTGTGTCATCTCAGCTTCAATCTTGTCTGTTGATTTCAACTTGCAGTTACTATTGAAGATAAGACTGCTGACGATGATAGGTCTAAAATTAGCAGGGATTCAAGGCAAGGTAATCATTAATGATCGTTTTATTGAAGATCTTTATGGTATGATTGCTTGTTGATGAAGCTGCAGACTTGTTTGGATTTGAAAATATAATATTAACAAATTGTATTGTTTTATTAGGTAAAGCTTTGAAAGATACTAGTAGGAAGATTACCTGTTTACAAACTCAACACCTAAAAGAAAATCACGATTATTGGGTAGTTATTATTAAGGTAAGTGCATTTATTACTTCTTTTGTAATTATGGTGATGAATATTACATTTGTTCAATAAATGTTATGTGGTTTTAATACTAAGGTAGTTACCCTTCATGAACATTTATCTTTACAGGATTTTTTTATTAATAAAATGCAATGTTAAGGCGATGTACAAACCACCCATACATGGCATGCTAAAAAAGGTTCAACTTGCGTTTATTTCAAGGAAGGTTGAGAAGTATTTCCTTTTTGTAACATGATTCGTCAGCCACTAACAAGTTCTTTTCATAATTTTTAAAATTCACGTATTCATTGCTTTTTTTTTAATTTTAAAAAAAAGAAAATTTGACAAGAATCTTAAATTTGAATCTGCACATTCAGTAACTGACAATATGTAACACAAAGGTTAAAGTATAGCTTGAACTAATAATCTTTCCTTAAACTGAACAATGTTCAAAAATTTGCAGCCATGCAGGTATGGGTTGTATATCACCTTAAGTAAAATAAACTGGTGAAATATTTTTGATTTCTTTAGTTTATTTATAAGATAAGCATTTCTTGTTTAATCTGTACACTTTGTGACAATATAAATATGCTGAAACTATTCTGATGAGACTGATGTTTATGCAAGTAATGAAACGAACTTTCATTACACATTTTCGAAGAGTCTGCCATTATCAAATTGATTATTATACCACGGTTGTTTTTAAATGTATTTACATTTGTTCCTTGTGCATTATTCCATCAAAAATTGTGCTGGCTTTGAAGGTCGAGTGGTTAACATGTTTGCCTCTCATCCCTCAGTTATGGCCGGGTTCGTTGACCCGGTGTTGACATCTTTGCACGTTAAAATACTCTTGAGAGAGAATAATAGTAACCCTTGTAGGCAAAATTCCCAGGTAGATCACGCAGGCACATCACCTGGCATTGGTGTTTAGCCCTCATTTGCAGAAATAAACCGACATTAAAAAATTCATAAACAGCCAAACTTTTTAAGATTACTGTTGTTTGTTAATTTTTAATTTGGGAAACCTAAGGGTTTGTGAACTTTACCGGTATGCTATGATCTTGTGTTCATGCAAAACTATTAATGTGTTGGCATTTCTATTATTTGCAATTATTATCACTTTATCCAGTATGAATAAGGTACCATTCCTATATTAACCATTAGAATTTACTTGGAAGTTTTTGATCTTGTATCGATTATTTATTTATTACATACATATGGCTAATGAATGAAACTTTCCATTCCTCATTCAGCATAGCTACTCTAGTTTTTAATAAATAGATCTGCTAATCCTAAGGCTAGCACCTTTAGTTTCCAAATTTTAAATTAGGATTTTGGTTCTAATAATTAAATATCCATTCCTAAAACCCCTTGTTTGTAAGTTATCTGCATTCATTACCCATTCATCTTAAGGAGGAACAACGCCAAATGGAGAGCTGCGATAGATCTCCAGAAGTTGGCAGTTGTGCCAGATCACCACAGTCTGATACTGAGAGCAGCGATCTTCCTAACGATGAGATGGAAACAATACACGAAGAAGGCGTTCAAGTGGAAAGAGGCGCTAGCTCCCCTTCAGACTCTCTATGAGTTTAAGGCATCTGGCCATTGTGTAATAATTTTAATCATATTTTCTTTGTTTTCTGTCATCTGTGGTTGCACTTCCTAGTTACACGTGAGAATGATTGCACAACATTTCTTCACGGATTAACTATTCTGCGCTTTCTTCTTCTAGAAAAATGCACATCTGACTAATTATGCTTGCATGGCTTTGGTCAATTGTCACACAACTCATAAAATTGCACATTCTCCTTTGTTGAGTTTGTGGCTTTGTCCAGTTACGTCTGACTCTTGCAATCTTTCATCTTCGCTTACTTTCAGCTTCATATTTCTAATTTGAATGGTTAATGTTAATGAACCAGTTTTCCGTTTTCAGGATTTGGGATATTTAACGTGACATTTCATCTGTCACTTTGTTCATTCATCAAAGCTGTTAGCGCATTTCACTGTTTGTGTTGTATGACGCCATTTGTTTACCATACGCTTATGTTTTATTTGTATTAGGAATTGGCATAGTTTTAATTAAAGATGCCCATTCATTTCAAATTTACATTTAATCGCCTCAATTTTATTATCTATCTCATTTTAATTTTCATTAATTGACAAAGTGGAAGTTCTGTAATTATTTTCTGCATAAATTGCTTATACTTTAAAACTATGGTAAAAATTGTAACGATATATATTTTTTACTTTTTTTTTTACAAATAGGAAGAAGAGGACTCTTCTAAATTATAAAACAACCTTCTTACGATAAAAAAGACAGTTATTTTTAATTAAATCCCAAAGATATTTACTTCCAGTATCATAAAATTCTTCTACGGATTGAATTCATGCATTTGACTGATGTGAAGTTCAAGCCATAACGAATTCTCAAGTATTCTTCCATGTGAAATCTTGAGTAAATTCTTGATTTTACTCGTGTACAGCACTCATTATCTTCGTGGAATGGACTAGGCAACCTGTATCCAAATGCATCGTTGCTGTGGATTTTGGTGCCATCTTAAAACGATCGAAATCAACACCGGAGGGTTTTTTTTGTACAAATTTTGTTTCATTTCAAACACAAAACTGGAATTACGAACAGGCATCCATCTAATTGTGGCAACATTTGTAGAATCTACTGACTGTAAAGTGGTTTCAACTAAGAAGCATCTTCTTACTTTGAGGAAATGATGTTATACTTATTTGTTCATCATATATTCTTCATTCATTAAGGATTTCTTTGCACTAATCAAAGATAAGGGAAATTATTTTAGTGAAAGATAGTATTTTCTGGCACAAGTCAGTGCCAAATGGAAAATTTCATGTTATTTGAAGTAGTAATACGTTCCCATGCATCTCTTATTCGGAAACTATAGACCAAATCGATCATTTATACACTGTCATTTGTTTGTATTTTTGTATAACCTGCATGTTTTTACATAAATGTCTAGATATCTAGTATGTTAATTCTAACAGTATTATTTTTTCCTTTTCAAATTCTATATGCTTTCATATTTGTCACAAATTGAAGGATGAAACTTATAACAGTCTCAATGAACAGTTCTGAGATTATCTGGTTAATGTAAAAATTTCATGATTCAGCTGCAGTCCTATATAAATGGTCTTTATGCAGATTTCGTCATAATGCCGGTATCCCATGCCTTTTAATTTATACTATTGGAGAAAATTATCCAGCAGTACGTTTGGTGATTTGATGAAAAATATACGTGATACTGACTTTTCTGTAACTCTGCATATATGGCCCATTAGATTAAAATTTGGCTGCATAGTGATGTCAGGTTGGTTTTTTGTGTTTTTTTGCTTGTTATGCAATAGACATGACTTATGGCATAGTACTATATATTTATATATAACTGTATAAATGCTATGCGTTTTATCATCCTATTTTTGCAATATAATACTGGAATTCCCTACTGCAGATCAGGATATGTAGTGTTTAACAAGAAAGCCAATTTGGGTCTAATATAGCTTAAATGTATTGGCACGTGAGGATCAAACAAACCGCTGACATGAAGAAAAGGAGATTTGAGACGTTAAACGGGTAGATGCCAACAAAATACAGTGTACAGGTACTTGTGGCTATGGCACGTCTATCATGTACATGTTTATGGAGTACTTAAGCTCGCACAAAATAATGTAGTTCATGTTGGCTAGCAATTAGCCTGGTATTCATTAATTTTGTAATTTCCTTATATGTGCTTCCTCGTTCCTATTGCTTCCTTTTTCCATGTGTTCATTCTTTGTCATTCTACATTATGTCGTTATTATTGGAAAACAGTGTACAGATATGTCATTATCTTCTTTGTTGTCATTAATGCAAATTTTTCCGGCTTACTTTGTTATAAACAGAGGTCGACACATTAATGATAATTTTCTAAAACTAAGGCGAATGAAGTGATTCGTGATTGTCTGAAGAATAATCGATTGGCAAAAACATCGGGTTGAGCTGATTAAAAGCGTGTTGAAAGTAAGTTTTGTTAAAATTAACGCGTGTATATCGAAATTTTTTTATGGTGAAAAGGCAGGAGTTTCAAATCTTTTAAACTATTTGTTTGAAATATTCCTACTTTATTTAAAAGATAGAAATGCAACCGTTGTATAAGGTATTATTTTTTTTAATTAAGCAATTGTTTTTAGTTAATTGATCTGTTAGGAACATATGAAAATACTATACATTTAAAAAAATAAAAATTATCGATATACATGTACATATTATTTTAAAGTTTACCTTTCATTGAAAATCTATAATATCACATCAGATCTCTTCAGAAAGGATACACAACTCAACATTTTTCATTTTGAGATGAATCATGCATTGTAATACATGATAAAATAAAGTGAAAATACTGTCATTTTGCTTATGTGAATAAACTTATTTTGTTTGATTTAATACAATGTTAAACCAGAAATTGAAGACTTGAGTTGTGTAACTACTAAAGCGAGTGTGCATTATGTTAATCTCTAGCCAATTACATTTTCTGTAAATAATTTTATTATTTAACCCTCTATTAAACATGATGCCACCCCATTTTTGATTATACAACTAGCAGTTAGTAATGAGACAATCCCATTTGTTAACATTTCACAGCTGCGCAAAAAAAATGTTAGCCCGTAGATTCGGCCTCATTTAACATTATTTATTCACAGCCTGAAAATCAGTCATTTTTAAGCTGCAGTGCGTTCCTAATTCCTTAATTCAGGGTTTCTTAACCTGGGGTCCACGAAGACGTTAAAAATAATAACAATACATAATAATATAATAAACCTGCCCTATACTTAAGTTTGTAAGG
>JAQGAO010005752.1:0-13177 GCA_034697705.1 Ommatoiulus sabulosus
GAGGTGCGGGAAATTTATTGACAAGTTGTGACATAAGGGGGGGGGTCGTCTAAAAAAATTTAAAAATTTCGTGACATCATTTCTGTATGACCCCTTTACAAGTACAAATTTGCTAAACTTTCAAAGGGCGATTTCTGAGGAAATTTTGAGGACGTCCTTTTTGAATGGCTCCTCAGGGGCCGTCCATAACTTACGTGGATAGCCAAGGGGGTTCTCGTAATGGTCACCATTGTCCACCTAAGGGAGGAGGGTGTATTACAAATGACCACGAGGACACATGCAATCTTTTTGCACTTTTGCTTTTGCTAATTAAATTTATTAATACTTGAAATTTAAAAGTTTTGCATCATTACATACAAGTAATTTTTAATTTAATTTTTTACGAAATTTTTTAAGTGGATTTATCGATGGAATTTTATTTTCAAAATAATTAATTTCGTTTAAGGTAATGGAAATACTGTTTTTTTAACGATGGAAATTTGTACGAGAAATTGGATTTTTATTTATGACAATTACATTTTTTTTTAATTTTGTCCAAATATTATCAGAACCTAAATAAACGTAAAAGATGAATCTTCCACGTTTATTTAGTTTTTTTTCGTAATTTCTGGGTGAAAATTTTGTATTTCGTCGAGAAAATTTCCAAATGTTAAAAAGTACGTACGATTTAGAAACTCGTTTAAATTGAGAAAAAAGGAATTGTTTTCTTTTTAAATTTTAAAAAAATTTAAAAAATGAATTGAATCGTAACGATCTTGCGACGAAAATCTACGCGAACTTATAGCATGTTCTTATTAATCCAAACTTGAGATCGCATATTTTCTAATTAATCCAAACTTAAGATCGCATATTTTCTAATTAATCCAAACTTGAGATCGCATGTTCTAATTTCATCCAAGTTGTGATTTTCAAATTTTAAGAACCATCGTGCTATAGAAATTTCGGAAGCAATTCTTTACTTGGACACTGTTCTTTCCATAATGTTAAATGCCTTCACATTTCCATCTCATGTTTTAAAAAAAATTGACATTTATTCCTTGATTTTTCCAAATAAAGTGCACTGAGCGTACACTGACTACACCGTCGAAAGAGCCAGTGTAGTCAGTGCATCCAACATGGCGGATTATGACGTCATGATATTGTAGTGAACAAAAAAGTCGCGTGATCAAGTTGCACTGGCAAGACACTGCACTGCACTAGTTTGGACTATTGGAACGCACCATTAATTTCGTTTCATTTTACGAGTGTTCATATATGTTTCAGCACATTAAATTTTCGTTTTACATATGTGTTGAATGAATTTTAGTAATGTGTTAACTGCCGATCGAAAAAGTCGTGACATAATTATTTTCAGAGAAGGGGTGGGTGGGTACTGGAAATTTGGACAAATCGTGGCATAGGGGGTGGGGGAGTCTGAAAAACTTAAAAAATGTCAAGACATCATTTCTGGATGGCCCCTAACAATAACAAATACTTGTGTGCGTTCCGGAAGACTTTTAAATTCGTTCCAGAAGTTAGTTCCGGAATAATTTAATTTGACAGAAATACGGTCATGGCCGATTTCATGGAAATCGCAGCATTTGCCTCAAAGGATTGTGGAAAACCATGAAAAACCACAATGGAGGATAGCCGACACGGGAATCGAACCAGGGTCTACCGAATACGAGCTAGCGAGAATGGTAACCACTCAGCCACCTCGCTCGGTAGTTCAAGCTAGTACTTAAAGCTATAATAAAGCATCTGAAAAAACGACCTTTAATTACTTGATGATTTTTCATTTGAAAGAAAGTTTTGCCAGGGTTCCTGGCGACGGGGCTCATTTTACGAGTAGAAATTTATTAACATTTTCCACATTTTCGGAGTATATATTTACAAAATTTTCCAGATTTGCAATCTACACATTTTAACATTTTTCCCCGTTTTCCATCTACTCATTTACACAATTTTCCACGTTTTCCATTTACTCATTTATACAGTTTCCAAGTTTTTTAACTAATTATTTACACAATTTTCCACGTTTTCCATCTACCCATTTAAACAATTTTCAACGTTTTCTGAGTATTATTTTGCAAAATTGTCCACGTTGTCCAAGTAGAAATTTGTAAAAGTATCCAAGTTTTCCGTGTACAAATTTGGAAATCTATAGGTTTTACGAGTAATCTTTTTTAACATTTTCCGAGGACAAAATTGCAAAAGTTCTGTTTTTTCCGAGGAAAATTTTTTAACTTATCCGAAATTAAAATGTTCTCATAATTTTCATAATTCCCAAGATTTGAATTGTTGAGAATTTTTTGGGAAATTTTGGAAAAATATGTTAATTTTTTACGTTGTCATTGGTCAGGGAAATTTTTTACGACCGGGAAAAGTTAAAAATGAAATTTCTGGGGGACATTGAAATTAAATGTCGTTTAAAATCGATTTTATTTAATTAAATCCAGTAACGAATTAATTATTTTTAATTGAATTTTTTTACGAAATTCACATTGTCTTAAATATACTTATCGATGGAATTTTATTTAAAAAAATTAATTTCCTTTAATCTAATTGAAATATTTTTTTAACGATGGAATTTTGTTTCAGAAATTTGGATTTTTATTTATGAAAATTGACAATTTTTAAAATTTTGTCCAAATATTATCAGAACCTAAATAAAACGAATCTTCAACGTTCATTTAGTTTTTAGTAATTTTTGGGTGAATATTTGGTTCTGAAAATGGAGGTTGTGGTGGCGCTCCATACCAGGAGATAGGAATTAAGAATTGATCTCTGAAAAATTTATGAAAAATGAAAAATGAAATACGAATGGTAAGCAAAATGTTCATTAAAAGATTATTTGATAACGAAATTGACGAAAATTTGTCATAATTTCTCGATGTCGTCACATTTTCGTGATAACTTTTAATGCAAACATGTTAATTCCCCAGAAATTTTATTTTTAACTTCCCTGACTTTCCAAGGTTTTAAAAAATTTCTCTGACCAATGACAACGTGAAAAATTCAAATATTTTTCTAAATTTACCCTGGAAAATAGTTTTTTTAATTTACTAACGACAATTTTGAAAATTAACGTAGATTGTTTTTTTTAAATTTGAAAAACTGTATGAAAACTTTTTAAAATGGAACAATCTCGTATTCGGAAAATGTAAAAAAAAATCTGCTCGGAAATAGTGGGAAAAGTTTGCAAATTAAAACACAGAAGACGTGGAAAATTTGGCAAATTAGCACTTAGAAAACGTGGAAAAGTTTGGAAATAAATACTCAGAAAACGTGAAAATATTTGCAAATCTGTACTCCAAAAATGTGGAAAATGTTTGAAAATTTCTACTCGTACAAGTATCAATTTTTGATCGCCATGACTGCGTTGAATTTCCCTGACTTTTCCAGGTTTGGGGGAACCCTGGCAAAAAAAAAACAACGAGCAAATTCTTCGTTTTAAGAGAAGAAACAAAGCATATGCTCGGTTTTTTTGGCACCAAAATTCGTCATGAAATCCAAGGGGATTTTTGATGTCAGATTTAATTTTTATGAAACGGCTCTAATTTCAAATAAAACTTTTTTTTGTTGAAAACTTATTGTTTTCTGCAATATTTCACCCTTTATATATGGTTCATCGTCATTTTTCCGGAAAATAATCATTATTTCAGGTTAAATTCTTTATAAAAAAACATATTGAATTTAATTTCAATATGGTTACTAACAACAATTTAGACAATATCATTTTAAAGAAACAAACGTGAATTTGTATTTTCAGAAAATTCATTTATTTTAAGAAATTATTTGTAAAAAATAAAATTGTAAAAAATTATATTTCATTAACAAACAACGCCATTTTTGTTTAAAATGGAATTGTTTTACGGCTTTTAAGTAATTTTTGCATTTATTAACAGTAATTAAAAATAACCGAGTGTTCATTAATTATTTTATTAGTTTTCTAATGTTCTATTTTTGTATATGTTTAGCAAGAAAACAAAATTTGGCCTTTGTTCTACCTTAATAACTTAAGACAGGGTTCCCCCAGACCTGAAAAATCTGGAAAAATCAGAGAACTAGAAAATGTGTGAAGAAGTCGGGGAAGAATGACTTATTTTGAAAACGTCATGGAAATTCATCGTAATCGAGTACAAATTTGCTAATTTCTCACATTTTTAAAGGACAAATTTGCGAAAAATTCCGCGTATTCTAAGCACAAGTTTGCAAAATTTCACACGTTTTCCAGTCAGGAAAAGTCTGGAAAATTCATTGTAGTCGACTACAAATTTGCAAAATTTTTTACGCTTTCCGAGGAGAAATTTTTAAAATTTTCCGCGTATTATGAGAAAAAACTTGCAAAAACTTCCACGTATTATAAAGGAAAAATTTGAAAATTTTTCACGTATTCTAAGAAAAAATTTGCAAAATTTCCCACGTTTTCTGAGGACAAGATTTCAAATTTCCCACGTTGGACGAGGACAAATTTCCAAAATTTTTGCGTATTCAGTGTACAAATTAGCAAAATTTCCCACGTTTTCCAGTAAGGAATAGTCAGTGAAATTCAACGTAGTAATGTTGTTACAATCCGAAACTAAAGCGTCTGCTCGGTTAGCTTGGAGCCATATGTAAACTAGCTTTACAAAAACTTTGTCCTAATTTGTAGTAAAAATAGGTAAAATTCTCCATGTTTTCCGAGTACAAAACTTTTTCTATTTCTATTTACAAATTTTTAAAAAGTTCTTATTCTAATTTTGTAAATCTTGCAAAACATTGAATATTTTCCTATGTCGATTTGTCAAAAACATGCAAATAAAAAGTTTCTGATATTTTGAAAGTTTTTGAAAATCCAGAGAAACTGCAGGGTTTCAAGTGGGTAATTTAGAAATCATTGTTATTCTCTGACGATTTCTAATGAGTACAATCCCATCATCTTAATTGGAAAGGAATACGGTCATGGCCAATTTAACATAGGAACTATCCTAGAATTCGCCTCTAAGGATTGTGGGAAACCATTAAAAACCACAAACGAGCATAGTCGACACGGAAAGCGAACCCGGGACTACCGAATGCGAGGTGGGAATGCTAACCACTCAACCACATCGCTCAGTACCTCGAACACACCTTAATTTTTTACTTTTTATTAATTTTCATGGGGGGACCCTGAATTTACTTTTTTTGAAATTAAATAAACTTAAGTTTGGTTGTAAGGTTTTTTTTTATAATAATCCGGATTTTCCATCTCTGGCTCGAAAACTAGTATTTTTTTAAAATTTAATTCGTAAAAAAAAAGAATTTGGTTTTAATGAATTTTGAATTAATTAAATGTCGTTTAACTCGATCGTATTTAATTAAATTGGGCAATTTTTTATTGAATTTTGTACTAAATTCTTTTTTTTTTAAATAAATTTATCGATGGGATATTATTTAAAAAAATTAATTTCGTTTAAGGTATTGGAAATACTGGTTTTTAAACAATGGAATTTCCCTTAAGAAATTGGATTTTTATTTATTAAAATTGAAATTTTTGAAAATTTTGTCCAAATATTATCACAACCTAAATAAAAATAAAAGTTGAATCTTCCACGTTTATTTAGTTTTGGTTAATTTTTGTGATAATTTATTTGTGACAATTTTGTATTTCGTCGAACTAATTTCCAATGTTAAATGTTACGTTTGATTTTGCACCTCGTACACATTTTGGTTGTGGTGGCACTCCATTCCACAAGATGCAAATTAACAATTGTATTTTTAAAATTTTTGAAAAATGAAATTCTAATTCCACCCGAGTTGTGATTTATTAATTTTAAGAACCATCGTGCTAGAAATTTCGGAAGCAATTCCTTATTTAAATAATTCTTACTTATTTCTTTACATTTCTATCTCATGTTTTAAAAAAATTTCACATTTCTTCCATTTTTTAAAATAAAATTATTTATTTTACGAGTTGTTTCAGAAATTTTAGGGAGTTAAACCTTAAATTTTTAAAACTTACACGCTGCACATTTAGGAATAGATACTTTTGAATCTAATATTTGAAATGAAATGATTTTTCATCCGCAAAATTTGAAAATAAGCATCAGCTTTTCATGAAAAATGTAAAAAACGTTGATATTTTCCATCGTCTATCTTATACTTAAAAACTAAAGACAAATTTAGTCTTAATTCAAAACCTGTCGAATCACGCGAACCCTAATTGAAGTTTTTTTAAACTAAAAATCGAAAAAAAAATTGAATTTTTCAAGAAATTGTTTAATGTTCAACATTTTCGACTGTTTTTATGTACAGATTCGTACGATTTCCAACAGTTTCCGAGGGCAAATTAGCAAAATTTTCAACCTTTTCAGATCGAGTACAAATTTTACGTTTTGGAGCCATCCAGAAATGACGTAACGCATTTAAAAAATTGGGGTATGCTCAATTTGTGCCATTTCGTGACAATAGGGGTGGGTGGGGTATGTCACGTGTGATGTCACGATTTATGTACCTGCTAATGATAAATCAGTCCACTTTTCATACAAGGTTTAGCCAGTGTTCCATGCAAAGTTATTTTAAAATGCATAAAAATGTGGGCATTTTTTAAACAAAAATGTAAACGTAACATTTAATAAAATTATGACTATGCAGAATTCCCATATACTGATGCAGGAAACCCCGATACCTGGATAACCTGGAAAAGTCAGGGAACTTGAAAATTTCTGGAAAAGTCAGGGAAGAATGGCTTATTTTAAAAAAGTCAGGAAAATTCAACGTACATGTAGTCATGTTCTTGCAATTTAAAGTAGCGCTTCTATATGGTTAGCTCAAGGGCCTTTTCACGTTTTACGAGTACCAATTTTTAAAATTTTCCACGTTTTACGAGGAAAATAATACCAAATTTTCCCCGTTTTCCGGAGGCAAAATGGCGAAATTTTTCACGTTTTCCGGGAACAAAATTGCGAAATTTTTCACGTTTCCTGAGAAACAAATTTTTCAAATTTACCGTGGACAAAAATTCCCACGTTTTCCGTGAAAAAATTGTTAACATTTTCCGAATGCAAAATTGTCAATTTTAGTTAAAAAAAATGCCACACAAACTTTTAAAATTGCTATTATAAAATTTTAAAAATATGTTCCTGCGTCTATTTTACAAAGTAGCTTTTGTCATTTTTGACATTGTCATTATTTAGGGAAGTTTTTGTAAAACCTAGAAAAGTTGGGAAAGTTTAAAATATAATTTTTGAAGAAACGAACCTGGTGATGCTTAATTTTGTTTCATTTTACGAGTGTTCATATCATATATGTTTTAACACATTAAATTATCATTTTTCATATAAGCTTATTATTTTAGTACTGTACTAAATGCTATGTTGAGAAGTTGTGACATAAGGGGTGGGGGGTTTTAAAAACTTTAAAAATTGCGTGACATCATTCCTGGATGACCCCATACTAAGTATACCGTGTTTTGATCCAAGTAAACGAAAAGGACGTGAACACAACATTGAGCCAAGGGGCCGTCCATAAATTACATAGACAGCCAAGGGGGGAGGGGGGAGAGGGGGTTCTCGTAATGTAAACCAATGTCCACCTAAGGGTGGGGGTATATTACAAATGTCCACGTGGACACGTGCACTCTTTTTGCTAATTAAATTTATTAATATTTGAAATTTAAAAAGTTCGTTTTATTAAAAACAATCATTTTATTTTAAAACATTAATAAATTAGGGTACCTCCAGATCTGGAAAACCTGGAAAAGTCAGGGAACTTGACAATGTCAGGAAAAGTCATGGAGAGCTCGGAAAGATTTCTGAGTACAAATTTGCAAAAATTAACCACGTTTTACGAGGACAAAATTGACACATTTCTCTACTTTTTCCGAAAACAAATTTGCTAAATTCTGCACGTTTTCAGAGTAGAATTTTTCAAAATTTTTAACGTCTTTTGAACCTCAGAGGACAAAATGGCAACATTTTCCAGGTTTTATACGCACACATTTTCCGAATACAAAATTGTCCATATTTCAAAATATTTTTACGCAAATGTTTATAAATTTTTTGCATTTTTTTTTGTTAATGTTCAAGTTTGTTATTAATAAATTTTGCGAAATATTTTTCTTCGTTCATTTTTTAAAATATTAAATTTTTGACATTGTCGTTTTTCAGAAAAAAAAATTTAATCCTTAAAAGATCTAGGAAAAGTCAGGAAAGTTAAAAAGGAAACTTCTGGGGGACCCTGTAAATGTAATACTGTAAATATAGCATACAGAATGTAAAATATAAATCCTCAATTATGAAAATGATGGAAGGGGGAAAGCATAATTGTCTACCAATGTCCACCTAGGGGAAAGGAGGAGTTACAAAACCGAAGACAAATCAGCAACTAAGAGTGAAACGAGGATGGGAAGACGGCCATGGCTGATTTCTTATAGGAACTATCCCAGCATTTGCCTCAAAGGATTGTGGGAAACCATGAAAAACCACAATCGAGGATAGCCGATACGGGAATCGAACCCGGGTCGACCGAATGCAAGGTAAGAGTGCTAGCCACTCAGCCACCTCGCTTGGTGAAATTTAATCCAAATTATTCCGTTTTGTAGAAAGCAAATTCGTAATCCTAAACGCCTCAATCCATTTAAGTTCATCTTAAAAAAAAATGTTTGATTTTCCTAAATGTCCAAAATTTCTTCCAAATTTGCTCGTATAGATGTCCTAAACTCGTTAATCCATCCTTAATTTCCCAAATTTACTTTCATAAATGTACTACCCGTTAAAAACCCAGGCTGTACTTACTGACTATGAAGATTTAATCAAACAATAATAAACGTAAAAGATGAATCTTCCACGTTTATTTAGTTTTTGGTAAATTTTGGTGAAAATTTGGTTCTGAAAATTTTATATTTCGTCGAACAAATTTATAATGTTATATTAAACTAATATATGACTTAGCAACTCGTAGTTAGTTGGCGTTATAGGTGTAGTAGGATTGGTTTAGGGTTTGGTGATTTAGTTGGATTGTCTGGGGCATTTTTTTGTACTGATTTGTTACAGACACGTGGGAAAGCACGTGATGGTTGAGGGTAGTAGTTATACCGGGTTCCATACATCTGGTTCAATTGAATTGCTGAATAGCTATAGGTGTAGAAATTTTAAAGTATAATTGATTGATTATAATTGATTGATTGATTATAATTAATTAATTGATTGATTCTAAAACTTTTTTTAGATTATAGTAAGACCGGAAGAGAGTAAGCCCGGATTGCAAATTAAGAGAGAAATAGTAGGAATGGACGGCAGGTCGGTGCTACAAATGGACAGGACGTGCATAGTGGGGTGTGTAGGGGAGAATAAAGAGGGAACTACCTGGATACGATGCTTTGTATGCACGAGGTGGTTGCATCAGCAGTGTGTTGAGGGTCAAACACCAGGGGGTAGGGAAGCTAAGGGGGTGGAGGAAGGAGGGGTGAAACCTAGTGTGGGTGTGTGAAGGGTGCGGTCAAGGCTTCCAACAGCTGATCGGGAGAATAAGGGCAGGGAAGAGTTTGGAACAGGAAGTGCGGGAGTATAAGCTGCAAATCACTGCTCTGCAGAGGGAGTTAAAAGAAATGAAGGTGAAGGCACAGACATGGGAAAAGAGGAGAGCAGAGGAGATTGAGGGACAGACTTGGAAGAGGAACCAATAGGGCTGAAGGAGATCAGTAAGAAGGGAAAGGGGGCTACCCCAGCGATCAGCCAGGGTATGGGGCAGCTGAGAAAGAAACAGGAAGTAAACGACAAGGAGAAGCAGAGTGTACCGCAGGATGCAGCCAAGAGGGATTGGGTGGTGCAGCTGAAGGAAACTGAGGCAGGGGAGACAGTAGTGGTAAGCATCCCAGCAGGTGAGAAGGCGGACAAGGTTGAGTCAGGGGAACTAATGGGGTGTAAACCTGGGTCTTCGACGGGGACTAGGGACTCGACGGGCAGCGAAAAAAGGGGGAAACAAAGGTGGGAAATGCAGAGGCGGTAGGACAGGTAAGGCAGACTACTGAGGCGGGGGTAGAAAATAGGAGGAGTGGGTCTGGAAAAGAGAGGGGAGGAACGGGAAAGGTGAGAAAATCGAGAAAATGGCCTAAGTTGGGTAGTTCAGGAGCTGTGGAGCAGGTCCCAAATGTGGAGAGAAATAAACGGGTAAAGGAATGGGTCTTGGTAGGGGACTCTCTGGCCGAACAAGCAAGGGGGGCGCTAAGGACAGCGGCAGGCGTAAACACTGATGAATGGGTCATTGTCAACGCTGCAGATGGGGGTACCACATTAAGGCAGTTTTACGAATATGAAGGGGAGCAGAAGATCTGCAGGGAGAATACAAAGCGGGTGTTGGTACATTTGGGTATGAATAACCTGCAAAGTGAGCCAGTGGAGAGCATGGTGGAGGCGTATAAAGCAGTTATAATAGGGCGGAAAGAAAAGGACGTGGAGATAGTAATATCAGGAATTCTTCCAAAGACAAAGTTTAGAGCGAAGGCAAGGGAGTGCCACATTAAGTTGAGGGGCTGTGCCACGAGGAGGGGGTTCCATACATTGACAACTGGAAGTACTTCGATGAACATTGGGAGTACTTTAAGGGGGATGTTTTGCACCTGACGGCTGCAGGCAGCATGGTCTTGGCTAAGAGATATGGATGGCTAGTAGAGAAGATCTGTGGCTCAAAAACCTATAGGAATGCCGGGATTCCGACCACAAGGGAAACAATGGAATACGGAAGGTGAAGGGCAAAACTTGTAAGGTTCGAGGGAAAGACCTTGTGGGCTGACAAGTAGGCGTATGGTGAGTTCAAGAAGGAAAGGGGCAGGGAAAGGGATACCGATAAAGGACGAGGGTGCGGTAACGTCAAATCTTGGAGAGGTGCTTCTCTAAAAATAGGGTTTGCAAATGTTAATGGGTTACGAAATAGGGCAAAATGGCAGGACATAGGGCAATTGGTGAGTAAAGGGGTGATTGATATATTGGGGTTGGCAGAAACACATCTGCGGGGGGAAGAAGCTTTAGCGGACATAGAGGGGGTCACGATTAAGGTACTCTCTAGAGACTGGGAGGAGAAAAGTAAAGGGGGAGTGGGGATTGCATGGTGCATGGAGCTAAAATTAAACGAGTATATTTGCGGGGGAAGAGAGCACATGTGGATGATAGTGCATGGCAGAACGGGAAAGATAGCGGTCGGGGTTGTGTATATGGCGGTGGAAGGCACTGAAGAAGAATGGAATCGCAGGATTTATGATTGTTTGTGAAGAGACATAAACTATCTAAGGCTGACAGGGTATGAGGTTGTTTTAGTAGGGGATTTTAATGGGCATCTGCAGGAGTTGGATGGTCGAGATAATGGGAATTAGAAAAGGTTAAGGGATTTCTCAGAAATTAACAACCTGGTAATAGGAAACTTGATACCGGAATGTGTAGAGAAACACACGTGGACCAATGGCACTGTGGCATACACCCTGGATTACCTGCTGATAGACCATCCGCTGTTGATCAAGGTGGGGGAGGTAGTGGTTGATGACTCTAATGAGGTGGGTCTGGCATCGGACCATAATCTGATTTGGATGAGGCTGGAGGGGGGTCGGGAAACAAAAACTCAAGGGCCTGGACGGAGGGGGTGCAAAACTTGGGCAATTAAGGAGGACATGGCATGGGGGGAGTATACAGACAGTATTAGTCGGACATTAGAGGGCAGACAATTGGAGTACTTGACATGGAGAGACAGTATTAAGGCAGGGGGGAAGAGCATGTGGGTTATCGGTGGAAGGGAGGGGGAAGGTACGGTCCAGGGTGATGTTGACAAGGGAGGCTAAGGAGGCCATCAGTAAAAGGAAACTGGCTTGTAGTACACATCGGCGGCTGCTGAAAGGGGGAAACTGGGAAGAGATTGCCAAAGCTTGGGGAGAGTACAAAGAGAGGAAAGACTGGGCAAAGGCTTTAGTTGCGGAAAGTATTGCAACTCAGGACAAAGCGATTTGAAGATCCATCATGGAAGGGGGACGAGAGTCGGGAAAACGATACTGGCAGTATGTGAAACGAAAAAGGGTCTCAAGGGCAGAGGAGGCAAAGGTTCTTAGGGACGAACAGGGGGTTTTATAGGGAGAGCAACAGGAGCTGACCAAGCTGCTGGAGAAGTATGCCCAGCAATTTACGCAAGATGAAACGGGCTTCGTAGATAACCATCTGATGAGAGAGGAGAGTAGGGCCCATAGGTGGTGCGATACTATTCGTGTAGAGGAGCTGGCAGGGGCAGTGAAACAGCTAAAGAACAAGAAAGCAGTGAAGGAGGATGGTATACCGAATGAATTTTTGAAACATCAGGGAGAGGGTGGGCTAAGGATGTTACGGGTACCGGAGGATTGGAAGACCACAAGAAATAGGCTCGTGCACAAGGGTAAAGGAAAAGACGAAAAGGAACTCAGCAGCTACCGGCCAGTGGCCATAAGTAGCTGTGTGTATAAGCTATATGCTGGATTGTTAAGGGATAGACTACAGCGGGAACTGGAATCCGGAGGGAGGTTGGTGGACTTTCAGAATGGGTTTAGGAAAGGCAGAAGGGGGAGTGACAACCTGTTTGTGCTCACTCAGTTGATGGAGGTAGCAGTAAAACGGAAAAAGCCATTGTTTATCGCCTTCCTGGATATTAAGGGGGCTTTCGATAATGTAAACAGGGAACGACTCTGGGACATATTGGGTAGCTATGGAATTTCAGAGTGGCTAGTGAGAGCCATAAGATCACTCTATGAGGGGACTAGGTATGCGATACAGTGGGGGGAGATTAAAACAAAAGGGATACTGGTGAACAGAGGGGTCCGTCAGGGATGTCCCTTATCTCCACTATTATTTTTGGTGTATATCAATGAGCTGGGGGTCCGGTTGAGAGGCTCTCAGTTGGGGTACCGCATTGGGGCGAACCGGTTACCCAGTTTGATGTTTTGTGATGATGTGTCACTAATGTCGGAGGACTGCCAGGAGATGCAGAAGCTCTTGGATATAACGGGGGAGTACGGAATGGACTTTGGGCTAAGGTTTGGGGAGGACAAATCTGGGATGCTAGTAATTAATGGAACAGAGGGGGTAGCACAGGGGTGGTCCCTAAATGGGGTTGCCATAAGAGTGGTAGACAGCTATGAGTACCTTGGGGTGCTATTCAACAACGAGAAAAAGTACTGGGTAGGGATGGAGGATAGGATTCTGGTAAAGGGAAGAAGGATGGGAGGCCT